>JAOWBL010024267.1:0-26778 GCA_028564865.1 Zenarchopterus dispar
AGATAGATAGATAGATAGATAGATAGATAGATAGATAGATAGATAGATAGATAGATAGATAGATAGATAGATATCAGAGGAAAAACAGTAGCTGCTTTTAGCTTTTACCTGCAGGACATATTAAAAGTGTTGGAAGAAGAAAAAAATTATCATTCTTTTTACAAAACATGTTTCTTTATTCAGGTCATGATTAAGCTATTGATCTGTCAATATTTTTGACTATGGAAGTAGACTGACAAACTGACCATTGCTCTAAAACAGAATAATGAACAGCAGGCCTAGATGACTTGTCATTTATTGGTTTCTGCTTTGTTAAGTTTTGTGTATGTTAAAGGAAGTAAAAACTTTTACTTGCACATTATAATTTGGCTTAATGATCCTAAAAAAATCATTAACTACTTTTCTGCATGACTAGAGGTCATGTTGTGCAAATAATCAGCATTTCGCAATGCACCTCTTATTGAACATACACACCTGCAGTACTGCTCTAGGTGTGCATCTAGTGACTTCACTGTGTGCTGCCTATTAGACCGTCATAAGTGATTGTTGTTGATGACTCAGGCAGCGTGAGTGTGTGCATGTCTGTGAAAGTGGGCAGTGTGTGTCACTGTCTATAGGTGTGCCCCACGTCTGCTTCTTTTCTCTGACCCTGTGTAACCCCAGTTTCCACTATCCCTCTTCCACCCTCTTGCTCTCAAAGACAGCCTCACATACACACATTTCATTCTCTATTTTTGATCACATTCCAACCCAGTGACTTCAGCTTGTGTTTGTGTGTGTGTGTGTGTGTGTGTGTGTGTGTGTGTGTGTGTGTGTGTGTGTGCGCCCATGACGTCAGCTGTTTGTTTGCACACTGTGGTTGTGTCTGGGGCACCGACTTGGTAGATAAGGAGGGTGGGAGTCTCTCTGTGAGTATGTGTGTGTGTTTGTGTGTGTGTGTGTCTGTGTACTATGAGTGCTAAAGGAAAGAGTGGAGGGAAATGCCAGACATGAAAGAGTGCATAAAAAAATGTTCTGTTGAAAGTCGTTGGAACTGGCTTTGAGAATGATGAGCTTGTCAAGCTTTATAGGCTCTTCATTGTTGTGCAACCAGTGATTGACTATAATCCCATTACACTGTCTCTGTCGCTCCCTCACTCCAGCCAGAGGAAACTGCAGTCTAATGATAGCGCAAACTGAGACAATGGGTTCAACAGGCATAAATACAAATGCATGCAAAGACAATGATGCACAATATATACACATCTACTCTGTGGGTGATTTTCGGAGGTCAGAGGTCTCCTGAGCTCTTCATATTTGGCAGACTGTCTGAAATTATTTATCAAATACGGAACAATCCGGACATACCAGCGGCATATCTGAGATCTTTTTTTTCCCCCCTAAAATGACCTGCTGGAATAAAGAATAATCCCTCTCCCTCTTTCCCTCCCCTAACTGGACCTTATCTGCCCAGTGATAAGGTCGAACTTGGTTTATTTTGGGCTCCAAAAAGTACCGGAGCCCTGAGGGTTTCTCTTAAAAGCATTTTGTTGTGTTTTGGGAGGCTTGGTCCCTCACGTGTGATAACAAATAGCTTGGCTTTCTGAGTGGTTCGACCTTGACTGGTGTCATTACCTGCCGACTGGCGTTGAAGCTTTAAAAATATGGAAATGTTTTTAGCATGGGATTTCCACTTAAAAAAAAAAAAAAATACATGTTGCATTTTTACACATCAGACACCAGCAGCCACAATAGAATCAATAGCTGTAATAAATTTCTAGCTGATAAATCATAAAAATAATTCAAAATGGATTTATCAGTGAGCATAAACTATGTTGAACAATTTGTGTTAAAAAAATAAATGTATAGCTTTGTACAAAATTTACATCATGTTTATTTGACAAAATTTAACAATTGATTTTATGTCAATGTGACATCACTCCAAATAATAAAATCAAATATTTTATATATCATTATAATGAGTTACTGGCAGCATAAGGCATTACCTCACACCACAACACTTCTCCACAATCTCTTTTGAAAATAAGGTAACTAAGTGTTTGGTTTCAATTTGACTCTAAATAATCTATGATAAAATTACTTTGCAAATTTAAGTTTTCAAAAAGGCTGGTTTGTTAACTTAATCAATTGATTAGTTTAGGACAAAACAGTTGAGGTTAAGTTAAGACTTTTTTGTAGTTCTATGTGCAGTTAATCGACCCTGAGAGGTGTACCAGTGAATGATGCTTGACGACTTAAAATCACAGGTTAGCCGCTCGCAGCCTGATAGCTCCGCTGTGTGTCAGCTTACCTGTATTACAGCAATTTTCTGGAGAGCACTTTTTTTTATCGCTAGAGGGTGCAATTTGTTTCGTTATTTGTCGAAGTACTTCTTCAGCGGGACCGGAAACAGTTTCAAAGTAGACAACATCATCAGTACGGTCGTGTACACGGTGAATGAAATAATTAAACAAGTAAATAGACATAAAAAATGGGACTTCCTGTTATTCATATGTCACATATTCATACATATGAAAAAGTGATTTCAGCCTTTATACTTCACATAATTTAAACAAGACAACAACACAACACAGTACATCAAATAAAAGTTATAGTAGTCAAAACTGAATCACCATTTATACAATATTTTATTTTATTTTATTTTATCTTATTTTATTTTATTTTATTTGCCTGCGGGTCAAAAAAATTTGGTCAAGAATCATGAGCGTGTCATGATTGATACTTTTATTTTGTAAACTGTTTCCGGAAGTCTCTCCCTAATCTTATTTACTTGAACGGTTTCAGCCCTCCGCCTTGCTATGCTTCGACCGTTACTGTCAGCGTTTCTAACAGAGCTGTCACAGCGACCGCCAGTCCGTCTCATCCTCACAGCTACTATCCAAATTAATATCTCACGTTTTTCATCTAAGTTATTATTTTTAAATTTTACTATGGCGCTTTAAACGTATCTGGGGGATTCCGATGACTAAAGAGAAAAATAATTTCCTGACCGAACAGAATCCGTAACTAGGGTGTCTGGTGGCGTGTGGTTTTGTTTATCTACGTACTTCACAGCATAAAGAGGTAAGTTATAAACAATACCGAGTAAACGACTCCAAGTAACTTTTAAAGTAGTATACGTTTGAGAACGCATAATTCTGACTTTTAATGTGTCGTTATGCACCACGCTGCTTTTTTTCAAGATGCTTTTGGCGATTTAATATCTTGCTGGATTCATGAATTAGCCCTTATAATGTTGAGGGCGGATATTTGTTATTGATTAGATATGGTGGTCATAGTTTGCACTTATGTAATAATGAACCTTAAGCTTTATGAGTAGAAAAATTATTCGGTAACGTCTGCTTAGAACAAGTTTTTACTTAAGAAACCTCCCTAGCTACCGGGTTACGCAGGCTGATACAATTACATGTTTAAAAAAAAAAAAAAAAAAAAAAAAAGAAGCTAATGTCGCTCACCGTTATATTCCTTCTGACTACAATCTTCATCAAACATTGTTTTACTTAAATATTAGTTATCCTGTTTATCACTTTTATTTACTTTTTTGCAGAAAAATATATAATTTGTTAAAAGCAAATTAAGACATTATGCTGCGCCTTTAAGAATTTCTTATATCGTCATAAAAAATGATAAATTGCTGAATGGGCATCCCAAGCATAAGTGCAGGGTCCCCGAGAAAGTGACAGACACAAAATGACTCGTATAAGTCAGAATAAACGAAAAATGTTTAAGTTAATTATTAATGACCACCAAAATGACCACAATGATACAGGATAATGGCGTAACTTTACCGAAGACATGCAAAGACGTCTCATGAGTTTGAGAAGTTGCAAAAACGTTTTGCAACTTCTCATGGGCTTGATCACTGTGTTTCACTAGTTCACTGTCTTTTTAAAATTACACATGAAAATGTTGAACTGTTCAGGCTTTTGTCAAATCAGTGAAAATGAGTACAGCCACATACTGTAACCCAAATGGTGCACATAGTAATCAGTACAGTGCAAATAATAAGAAATATAGTTATAAAATTAAAAAAAAAATGTATATATTTTATTAAACACCAAGCACTGACACAATGATCCCGAAAGCTGAGGACACAAACCAATTTCATATTGGATGTCACTACTATGTTGCATTAAAATTAATTTGAGCAAGTTCTATCACAGCTGGCGAACAGTCATGCAAGGCCTTAACACATTCCAGGATGTATTCAGATCTCACCAGTAGGATGCATGTTTAAGGTTGTCTGGCACCTCATTATTTTTGTGGTCTGAACACAAATCCATCCTGGGATGGATACAAGGAGCACATAATAAATTAATGTAATCAGCTTAGGCAATGATTTGTTTCATTTTGCTTTAAAAAAGGCCTGCTCTTGAAGGCTCTTTGTCATTTGTGTTTGTGGTGGATCTTGCCTTATATTGTATACACCCTTATTTTTATTGTGCGTGTACTGTATTGAACAAATTTTTTTGGGGGGAAAAAGTTGCCTAGTTATATCCAGCCGTTGGCTTTGGTAATTTAAAAAGTACCAACACATTTGGTATTTGCAAGTGAATATGAAGTTCCAATTTACTTCACATAGAGCAGAAACATTAGGTTTGATCACTCAGGACACATTTTACTACACATTTTAATGCCAGGTGTAAAGATGCATGCTAAATGTTGGATACTGGTGATGGGATTTTTTCAGGACACATTTTGATGTGAAGTCTAAATAGTCTTACTGCTTTGCACTAGTTTAAGTCATTTCCAGCTGTTATTTCTGTCCATAAAAGGACAGGTCAGATTTTGAGTGTCTCAATAGTAATTAAGACCATGAATGTCAGTAAGTTGTTAAGTGGTAGCTCATTTTATGCACTCTTCTGCAAAGGTAGAGGATAAGAAATTCTCCTTCTTTCTCTTGTTCTTAATTTAAGAGTTTAGTAGTTTTGTGATCCCTGTAGACCTTCACAGACTGCTGAGTATCATTTAGCTTTTTAGGCCTTTGCAAAAGGGAACTGTATACATTTAGTTTATCCCAAAGTTATTAAATTACAGAAAAAATCCTGCATAACAATCAAATTTTGTTTTGGGTGGAGCCAAATATTAAATGCATCCCCACATCATCTTGGGGTTGCTGACATGAAAAGGAATGTTTAATATTTATTTACTTTATATATAGATCTGCACAGTATATTAAACATAAACATTACAATTTATTGGTCTCTTGAACCACAGCTAGTGTAAAAGTAACTTTCAAATCAAGTTCTAATGCCTCAACCACTGCCTGTGGTTGAGGCTTATCTTTAAGTTTAAATAATTCAGTATTGCTCATTGCTTTTACTGCTACTATACATGCTCACATTTAAAAATATTTGATTCTATAATCCAGCCATTTTCTATATGTGGAGGTATCTTATAGACAGGGTAAAACAAATTAAGTTTCATTATTTAATATTGAAATTATTCTGTGTATTTAAAATAGATCCACACTTTAAGAGAAAAATATACTTTAGTGTTTCATTAAAAAATAAAAAACAAAGCTGTACAGTGAAGTTTATGTAAACAAAGTAACTTTCACAAAAGATTATTGAAAGATGGTACAAATAAAGAATAATTCAGGAGAATTTCAAGATGCAATAGAGAGGACTCCACTTTCTCCTGCCTGGGATTCTCAGGCAGCGATGCTCAGGCAGCTGGGGGGCCCAGACAACGCTTGGGTTGGCAGCTATAGAGCTCCTTTTCTGAGGCAAGCTTCTCTCTCCGTCTCTCACTGTAATCCAGGATACCACAAACAGTGAATGAAAAAACTAAACTGAAAGAAAACATCTGGTTCACATTATTATAAACATCTCATTAGGTAGCTGCTTAGCTAAAAAACCCAACTTTATAAAGCACTAGCATAATAGTTTGATGCCTGGGCACACAGATGACTCACATGCTCTGCATGTTTGAGTCACATTTCACTGGCACTGTCCTAATGTTTGCCACTGCCTTAAACCATTTGCCAGTCAGTTTTGGTTTGATCAAGAACAGTTTTCGACATTCCATTCTTTGTTGCCTTCTTCCCACTTTTTTCACTTCTTTTTCCCTCTCACTAGTCCTCCACTACTACAAATTTTCTCTGTTTTTCCACTACTTCAAATAATTGCATTTTTCCCTAGACATTTATATAACTTAAACTCCCTTGAGCAATTGCTTTGAATGCAGGGTCATCTTGCACACAGTCAACTGTACTCAACAGATATTCCCCTTTTATCCTTTCTCCCCTTTGTCATTTTATCCCCTTATCCACCAGCCAGTCTTTCTTTTCTGCTCCTTGTGCTCTCCCTCTGCCATTGTTCCTATCTGCAATAGCTATCACTTTTTTAACCCTTTTTTTTTCACCTTTTTGTTTGTTCCCTGCCAGTCTCATTGGTCAGGGCATTGGACCAGTTGCAGTGCCCCACCCTGTCCAGCCCTGAATAAATACCAGTCCAACCACACAACTTGTCTTCTGCTATCTCATCTAAATACAATTTCTGATCTGGATTTCTGCCAGTGGCTTATATCGTTCATATGTGTTTGTGTGTGTGCACACAAACACATACACTAATACACTACATACACTACTACAAAGTGTCCACACCCTCTTACTTTACTGGTGGATTTCACTTGTATTTGCTTATAATTTAATGCCTGCAAATCCTGACAGGGGATGTGAGATAACTGTTCAACTGACTTTTTACTTTCAGTCATGGGTTGCTTCCAGTTTCAATATTCAACATGCTGTCCTTCATTTGGACAGTTTTAAGTTTAAAGTCAGATGTCATGGACATCTCTGCTGCTGTCCTTCATGTTTTACTCTGTTTGATTTTGCATGGGGGCCTGTAATGTTACATGGTTTAGATCCATCGGTTTTAGGAGATTGTACACATTGCATAGAATGAATAGGAACTTTTGTCCCTCCACCATCCATTGTTCCCTAGAACCTGAATCTGATTTCCCTGTCTTCATAAAGGGGTATTTTTGTCATCTGCCTGTCTTTGGCCTTGCCATGACTTTACATGTGTGCATTTAGGATTACCCTGCTCTTGAAGTGGACTATCAGACCATTCCACTACAAAAACACCTGATGTTGAGGGTATGAATAGACTGAGAACAGCAAAAGATTAGAGATAGCTTTGTGCAGGGGTGTTTCATATGGGGCAGAGAAAATGTGCAGTTAGGCTGCACTGAGATGCCACTTGGACTGGATGGGAGGGTTTGAAGGAATTAAAGTAGAAACTGCTCCCTGCTCTGCACTGTTGGCTAAAGGTTCTTGATGTAAAAGGAAGAAGGAAATGCTGAAAGTGCGAAAGGAAAGCCTTTTCGTCCTTATTTACAGATAAAGGCTGCTGTTGCTGTGGAGCCAAATATTTGTGATTCTTGTTGCTATTTGTTTTACTCTGGAGATATGATGTGTGAAATGACATAAGTAATGCTTTCAAAAAGTGACACAATTTCATCCATATCACCACTATTAGACCTATTGGAGGTTACCGTACAAGTATTGAGTGCAATGTCCATTTATGTAAATAGCCTGGTGGCATGAGACTATGGTGATAAATGTGATGATTCACAGCTCACAAATGGATGTCAACTCCCTGTCATGCTGTCTTTGCATAACATTTCTAACCTGTTTGCTATGTGAAAAATGCTTGTTAAAAGAAGAGATGCAACTCATAATATGCTGCTTTGTGTTTCAGGGAGGTGTTTTGGAAAGTTAAATCTCACGTGTGAATGATTTGCAAATGATCCTCACAATAAGCCATTTCAGTATAACAGTGTGTTTCTGTTATTTATAGTAGTCGCTAGCAGCCAGTGCAATGCTGGAAGGCATATGCATGATGCTGCTATTATTTTCCGCTTAAGATATCTGCACAGTGTGTTTGGTGCTATTTTCATCTTTTCTCTTTGTTCAGCCCCTCTGGTCAGTTCTTCCTCATTTATTCTAATCATCATCTGCAGGCACAGAGTCAGTGAAGGGTTATTAAAAATAAAGAAAATGATCTGAACAGGTATTGTGGTAATATTTAGTTTGTGAGCTATGGGAGATCAAAGTGGGGAAGCATCCAGGTTGGGCATGAGTATTCTAGTTCCTGCTGTTACATGCTAATTCAGTTCAGCAAATACAAACTTTTGGCGTGAACTTTTCTGTGTGCATGTATGCTCTCTCACTTCCTGTCTGCTGGGTAGAAACTGCCACCACTTCCCCTTCTGTCATCTTTGGCTGCTCTTTTCTGTCATTTGTTGGAGTTTTGCACTCTGCTGCACACTTGCCCCTACCTAGTTACATCAGGAGTCTTGTGAAATGTTAACTTTGAAGAGAGTAGGGCGTCTGAGACTAGATGTCTCTTAGGCATTGTAAATTGAAAAGTCAAACGTTAATATTTCCAATAAGCCTTAAATGATCAAAAGGTTGGAGCATTTTCTGACAGTGAAAAGTTAAGTTCAATAAAGTGTCAAACAGATATGATTGTCTCAGAGCCGTCTAATTCCTAGTTGAGTAGATGGACTAGCATTCATAACTTTCAGTCTCGGGTTTTCTAAAATAACTTACTAGGTGTATGCAGAAGGAGTCAGGAGTCCCTTAAGTGTGCTTATTGACGTTTCACTATGTTATGTGTAAGTGAGTTAGATATGTTAAACTTGCTCGAAAGTGTGGAAGCAGCAAAGCTTGTGAGCTGTTTATGCAGCTTATCTGTGCTGTAAGAGCACAACTTTGGCCAATGGGATCACACAGCTTAAGATGCCTGTTACATAATCTTTGTGATGGCTGTGTTGCTGAAAGTTAACCTTGTTAGATCCTTTCTAATAAACATGACTATGAGAGAAATCACCTAAAGCCAGGCTGCTCTCCTCATAAGAATCAATTTTTATCAGACTGACTTTTTGTCAACGTTTTTCTTCATGTAAAGTATGCGGGGTCTGTTAAGGTATGTGGGATGTGTGTGTGTTTCATTCAACATGCAATATTATTTTAAATGCATCTACAACATTGAATATTAACAGAATGTGCTCTCAAGGGGTTTGTATGTGATGTCAAGTAGCATTTGAGAGTTTAATTTTTAATTTTTTTTAAAATTCATGCTGTGTAAACTTAGGGAGGCCTTGAGCAACAGGACCTATTAGCAGATTAGACCCAGATTAACTACCGAAGCTTCTGTTAGAGACTGAACTACCAGCATGACTATTACTGCTACTGCATCAACAATAATGGCTTCATTGTTGCTGCTTTTGTGTACTTTTACATTACTGCCACTAATTCTCCTGCTGCATCTGCTGTAACTGCTTCTTAAACTGGTATATGACTATTTTTAGTGTTGATGTGCTGTTATATGTTTGAACAAGTTAAACTTTAAGAGATAAAGTAACCAAGTAATTGTTGCTAATCATATGTTTGACTTTTTATCAATGATTCAGACACTCCTTCTTCCTGCTTTACAAATTTAATTGAAAGGTGATAAATAATTGCAACCTTTATATTATGTTTATTGTATATGTAACCAATCTATGCCTGTCAATAAGGATCGAACATATTTTGTTTTACACAAAATGTATAATTACTAAAGCAGCAGTGTATAGGATTTAATGATATCTAGTGGCAAAATTGCAGATTGTATCTGACCAAATATCCTCCCTCCTTCATCCTTCTTTTTCAAGCAGATAATTTTTTATCTTTTTATTTTTTTGCCACTAAAAACATTGAAGAACCTTTCACATATATATTTTTGGCAAGTGTTGTAACTTGGCAGTGCAACATTGCAAAGTTTATAGAAGAAATTGTGTATAGATGTGAACTGCCCTAAGAGTACTGACCAATCATTTTTGAGCAAGCTTTAGTTACACACTCACATCCTGATGTATTGAGAGATAAAGGCTCATTTGCAGATAAGTTCCCAGACTGACTATCATTATGCTTATATACACCTCTCTGTTTGTGCTGGTCCCTGGATATTGTAAGCAATGCAACAGTGTTTCTTGTGGACTTTAATTTATTTTTTGGTTTGTTTTGCTTTTATACGTCACCACAGTGGATTTGAAATTAAACGGTTAAATTGTGATGTGAGTGTAGATATTAAGCTTTAGTTTAAGAAGTTTCACAAAAATATGGGATTTACCATTTAGGAAATGGAAGCCATTTTAATTAAAGTGACTATTTTTAAAGTCTCAAAAGTATTTGGACAATTTGTTTGAAAGATTTGCCAAGAGTGATGTGTCCTCTTGTTACTTCAAGACAAATGAAGTATGAGTTGGCATTTGGCAGGTGTTTGACTGGAACTTCCAATATATGTCCAATGAGATCTGAATGTGAGTAAAGCCCATCATTATTCATTGCAGTATTCAATTCTCTTCAAAGAGTCATTGTGGAGGTTTGTTGCTGTGGACAGGAAGAATCTCTTGTAGCAGAGTGTGTTGTACCAGATCTGAAGAAGCCTGAGACTGAAGACACTCTGTTGCTGAATTACTGTGGTGTGAAGAGGATGCTCTGATTTGTTAATAATCTTCTTGAATTTATGCACACTCAGCTCCAGAGGCTCCAGAAGAGTCCCCAGAATATAGTCAGATTTTTTTCTCTGTTTGTTTAGGTTCTTTAAGACACTGGCTCTGATGCAGCTTCCCTAATAGATGACCGCAGATGTGTTTGCACTCTCCACAACAGACAAATAGAATATGTACCACAGCTTGGTGCAAATGCTGAAGTCTGCTCTGTCCTTTTTATAAACAGCATCAGTGTTGCAGCTTCAGTCCAGTCTGTTGTCTAGGTGATCATAGAGGTACTGGTGGTACTCCACCACCTCCACTTCTTCTCAAATGATGGAAAAACTATTTGAGTTTATCCTGACTCTCCTAAAATCCACAATCATCTCCTCTGTCTTGATCCTATTCAAGATGAGATGATTGTGGCATGGTGTGGAAAGGTCCAATAGTTCTCTGTACTCAGTCTCGTCCATCACTGATGTGCCCCACAACTGCAGAGTCATCTGAGTATTTCTACAGATGCCAGGACTCTGATTTGTACTGGAAGTCTGAAGTGTACAGCGTGAAGAGAAATGGTGAGAGTACAGTCCCCTGTGGTGCTTCTGTGCTGCTGATCACCTGGTCAGACACACAACCATTCAGACCATGCTGCCACCATGAGCGGGGCTATTCTAGATGTGGCCAAATCAGCACTTAGGTTTATTCTTAAAAAGGAGAGAAAGCATCTCAACGACTCCAAAAGAATTGGAAGATTGTGTAAGACAAATAAAGCGATGACTGTAGAATCCTCTCCATTATGACAAAAAAATAAAAACCTTCACAACATCAACAGAATGCAAGAATACTCTGAAGAAGGAAGGTGTATCGTTGTCAACATCTACATTCATGAGTGTAAATACAGAGGGAAAAAAAGTCTTCCCATGAATGAGATTCTCTGGACAAATGAAACCAAGAAACTTCAGCATCTGGAAAGTGCGGTGGGCTGCTAATTTCAGACAGCCTTTGACTGCAAAAGGTTTCATCCAAGTATTTAAAACTAGTTTTATATTTACAATTATGCCACAATTACAATAATGGCAAAATCATAAAAACTGCTATTGTCCAAATACTTCTCTGAACCTAGCTGTAAATATCCTGAAATGTTTCTTATTGCTCTGTATTCAAAAACCCATGGTTTTAAAAAAAAGAAAAGAAATATACAAAATCACATCATCATTTTTTTAATCTGTGTGTTTCAGTAATGTCTCGTAGGAGCTCTCGCCTGGTCTCTGGCGGCTACTACAATTCAGATGAGGAATCTGATTCAAGTACCGTGACAAACATATCATACCGTGAAAACCCTGTCAAGTAAGTAACTCTGCATCTGTGTGTCTGCTTTCTAGTGTGGAAAGTTTAAATTCAGATGAACATCTCTTAAATGCCAAGTTGGTTCATACTACTGTTCAAAAAAACAATCATCTCATTGTATTGGGTCTTTGTATTGGGCAAAATACAACCTTAGAGGGAGGGAAAAAACAATAGTAAAGAAAAGAGTCATATTGGCAATACTAATTACCCCATAATTCAGTAGTTTGTAGGTCGTCTATTAGCAGCAATAACTTGAAGTAGCTTTCCCATGGTACGAGTTTATCAGCTTCTGGAAGAATCTTGGCCCATTCTTCTTTGCAGCATTGCTTCAGTTCACTGAATTTTGTATATGTACAGTTCTCACAAGATCCCACCACAGCATTTTGGTTGGGTCGACCTCCACCGTTCCAGAACCTTGATTGTTTTATTATTCCACCACTGCAGGCAAACCCGCTTAATAAAGTGGTAATGATGAGCAGCTCCTGGCTGCAGTATGTCCTCTTTTTCAATAATTGAATAATGGCACAGTTTAAAATGCATATTTTCTTGTTTCTCTAATTTGCCTCATGGTAATACCCATCATGATCAGATCATTTTTATTAGGTTTTTACACAAAGAACATGGAACAGAGTAATAATTTGCACATGACTGTAGATGGTATTGTTCTTTCTATAATACCCATTTCTCCTTCAGGGTTTTCAAGAAAAAGGCAGGGACCCGCAAGGCTGCTTCCCGCACTCCCAATAAAGCCAACAACGCTAGTGATGTAACTCCAGCGACACCTGTTGATCCTGGTGAGTATGACATTAATGTGCAATTAACATAAAAGTAATAAAAACACGAGAAAAACAGTGCCATTTGTGCCAGAGACATTCCAGCGTATGACCATACTTATTTTAAGTTGAAGTTAAAAAACAAACTAACAACAATAATAATTTTAAAAGATATTCATCTAAAACTGGGCTTGTCTGTTAATACTAAACAGTTTAATTTGATATCTGTGTGTTTGTTCTATTATCTCTGTTCTGCATCAGTTTTGATTCCGTGTTCCTTGGATAGTCAGAATCAGCCTACCATGAGAACCATACCTTATACACCCACAATTGCCACGCCTCGGCCTGCCCTGACGTCATCATGCCAGAGTCAGAGATCCACACAGTGCCACTTGGTAGCCCCAGAAAAGAGCACTAATCCTATGCTCTTCACCTCCAGTGTGCCAGGTTTGTATTTCAGACCGCAACACAAGGATCTGAGTCAGAGTGGTATGGACAGCTCGGGGTATTCATCGTCTGAGGGCGGTTGTGGGAGGCCTTTACCTGCCACCACCAGCGTCACCAAAGTGAACTGTAAAAGTGGGCCTTCTAGACACAGAAGCAGAATCAGCAGTGCCTTCTATACTCTAGTTGGTGAGTACTTGTGTGTGTGTGTGTGTGTGTGTGTGTGTGTGTGTGTGTGTGTGTGTGTGTGTGTGTGTGTGTGTGTTTTCACCATAACTGAATGATAACCTGTTTGCTTTGGGCAGATTCAACCACACTGGTGGCTGCTGGATTGTATTCAAAAATACTTGGTGCAGGAAAACACCTGGTGCATTCAAAAGTACTTCGTGCAGCAGGTACATTTTTCCAATTCTGTTGTTGCACATATGTGTTTAGTAGAGACTTCGTAAGCTAGTTTTTTGAGAATTAAAATAATTATTTTAACACTTGTTGACATTTAACATGTGACTGTTTATTATATAGTGATCTTACATACCACTGTGTTTGTGTTTTCATGGTTACTCCATGGCTTTGGCTCACTTAAATCCTTGCAAATGAACTTCTCTTCTTGCAGCTAATTACTTATTCAGCAGCCAGATGAAAAGGAATTGTGGTCTGGCTCTCCTCATCCTCCTCATACTTCTTTGTGAGTAACATAAACATTTATTTGAAGTTTGCGTGTTAAGTGAATGTTTCAAACACAGTTTGGAGAGTCTCATCAGGAGATATTTGGATTATTTAATAGGGATATATAAAAACAAACAAATCTTGATTTTTGATGATTGTTTTATAATTGTTTTGCATTTTTTATTTAAAAAAGGACCTTTGCAATGTGTATTTTTTTTATGCGGAAGGATTACTTATTTAGCATGCTCTGGGTTTTCCCCAGGAAATTAGAAGAGGTGCCAGTGTCTGCCACAAAAATGTTTGACTTTCAAATCAGCACTGTTTGGCCTCCTTTGCTCATGTGGCGAGTTTGTGCTCCACCTCAGTTCCTTCGTTTTACATTCAAGCTGCGCATGTCAGGGCCTTTGATCTTAGTCAGTTGATTCTTACCTTGTATGTTGCTAAGTGCTTTCCTCAACACAATGTCCCTCTTGTTTTTTCCAGGTATTTGGTTCCTTCTCCCTTTGTTCACATCTTTCATTTCCCACATGACTGTCACAAAGCCCCCACCACAGACACAACCCAAGAGTCAACCTGTTAATTCCGTCCCTCCTCCTCCTCAACCCAACACCATACCTGCACCTGTGGTGGTAATTCTCAACTACAGTTTGTGCACATCTCACTGAGTGTCCCAGTTACATTTGTTGCCACTTGATGTCTGTTTGGGTGTATGCAGAGATGGATCACTTATTAAATCAATACTTACTGTCAGTGTTTCCTAGTTTTATATGCAGAATAATCCTGGAGACCTTCACATTACTCATATAGCGTTTAGTTCACATTTGAGACGTTTAATTTAGAAGAACAGTTGTAAAGCAGAAGTTGCAATATTGACCAAAAACATGCACATTTCAGACTCAGAGGCTTCTTATGGAAGGAGCTGGGGAAACGTAAATTCACCTTCATATCATTTAAAGTGTCTTGAACATGAGTAGACAAGACAACACAATACAAAAGGCAACTTACAAGTTCCTTGATGGAACAAAAACCATTTATTTTAGCCTTGTTCACATACGAATGTTGTGCTGTTTATGTAATTTGTATTGGTTTGAATATGTTTTTTTTTTAAATTTTCCTCTAGGACCCAGCTGTTGTGTCTGCTGTTGTAGAAGCAAAGATGCAGCATTTTCTGGTAAGAAAAAAATCAACAAAAGTGCAAAAGATGCATTTTTGATATTGTCCTCATCTTCAGGTTACAGGTTTTTAGACTACATCCACACTAGTACAGTTACATTATAAAACATTTTTGATGGTTTGATGGCCTGACATTGTCACTACTTGAATAAATTCTGGCCTCTTCTTCTTCTTCCCCCTTTCTGCCGTAAGGGCTGCCAGAGTCTATCACATTGTTATTGTTGCCAGAGTCTAGGTGTTGTGGGTATTGGATTTGGCAGAGGGTTTAGATCAGATCCCTTTCCTGAAGAAAAAAAAACTTTATTTATCTGGGCATAATGAGAACACTTGATGTGATCCTTAAGTGACTGCCACTAACCCAGTTATGAGTTGTGAATAGGCAAAACCCAAAAGTATGTCAGGACAACAGATGTTTAGACACACTTTATGAGTTGCTCTTCTGGGTTATTACATAGATGTTCTTGATTCAGCAAGCCTTATATCATGACTATTAGCTGAATATAACAAAGACAACAATAACAGATGGAAGAGAAACAGAGCAGCTATCACTAATAACTTTAATCCCCTTTGTAGCAGCTGATATGGTGGTGCTTTTTGCATTTAATAATACTGTAACTGTCTAAAAGCAATCGGTAAAAATCATTTCTAACAGAGCAGCGATGGTCATGCAACATGCATTCATGGTGAAGAATGAACAGATATAACACAGAGTTAAAACACAAGTACAGATAAGGATTAAAATTCAGTTTTTAAACAAAATCAAAGTATAATCAGACTGTGGGCATAGCCTAATATGACAGATATGCGTGTTTGTTGCAGAAAGAGCTTGAGGTGAAGCAGGAACATCATCTGTTCCAGGTGAGAGAAAATCTTAATTTGTGCATTCTTCTTTCTTTTTTTATTTATGCTAAACTTGTTTACGTAAGGTGAGTGTTGCCGTACTGATTAAAAAGTTGAATCTGTCATGCATTGTTTTCCTGGTGAATTTCTACACTTGAAAATAATTATATTGTCTGAATTTGTAAGAAGTAAATGCAGATTTCAGTGCTGGACAGAAGAGATGTTCTCATGAATTAGATGTATAATATATTTGTACTATGCATTTCTTTTTCAGTAAATCAGCTTTAATGAGTTACAAAATATCTGAACATATTATAAGGCTGGACATCTGTATAGCTCACTTTCCATCATCCCTCATTGATCCTTCTTCCTGTCTTCCGTTAGTTACCACTGATTTGGTTAAAAATTCGTTTAGGAGGATATCAAAATAAAACACTGCTATTGTTACCTCTCAAACAAGTACAGTTGTTCTCGAGAAACCTCGAGTGGTAATTATGAGAAACTGCAGAGAATCCAATGCAGGCTTCTTTTTTAAAAATGATTTTTCTATAATTTAAAAGCAAAGGCCACTTATTCTTGAAAATGTGAAATTAGTGGATAAAAACTGCTAGACTTTTGTGTGTGACCTTGATCTTGATTTGAGCAATACTCACCTTTTATAGACACTTTTTCTCCAGTGTTGACATAAGTCTAGTCAGCTTGATGTTTCTTCTCTCAGATGAAGGAGACACAACAGCTGGACGTGGAGGTTATGAAATCCAAGTTTGCAGCACTGGACTCAGACATTCGGGATCATGTGGCGCAGGAGGTTGCTGGACTAAGCGTGAAAATGAAAGATCACCAGACAAAGAGCCAGTCTGCTGCTGCAAGCCTCAGTCTCAAGATTGAAACGTTGGAGGCCCAGAATGCCAAGGTAACAGTGCAATTGACTGTTTCAAGATTTCTGCAATGTTAATATTGCAACAGCATTTTTCTAATGCATTACACTATTGTGTTGTGACTTTTTCCTCTCTCATAGCTGTCACAAGAGTTGTTGGCCATGCAGCTGATGCCTTCACCAACCCCATGCCCTGATACCACCACATCTCCAATCCAGAACACTCTCACCCCAGAGCTTCAACAGGCTATGGAGAAGTGGCTAACCAATCGCATCATGGTAAGTAGATGGATACTCCGACTGGTTTGTAACATCACTCTGAAATGATATGACTGTAAACTTAATTACAGTTCAGAAAAACCTTTCATTTTAATTCTTATTTCCTCTGTTAAAGCTGCATGACCATATTTTGTACTCCCTCCATGTTTTCATAGTCCTTATAGCATGCTCTTGTTGTGAATCTGAATCAGGAGCAGGAGGCAATCAGACTTGATCACAAAGGAAGCTGCACAGACTGCAGTCGTCCCATGGCGGATAAAATGGCTGATTTTGCTCTGGAGACTCAAGGTTAGAAATGTTGGGTTTAACGTTTATTATTCTGATCATCCATCCCTGAAAGTCTGCCCCATTTAGGAACTGTTTGATGAGTCGTTGCTTTCATTGTTAATTATCACCTTGTAAATGTTGGATGAAAGATATGAATATGAGATTTTCATAAAATGAACTAAGTATTCTTCTTTGATATCTTACGTTTGTGCCCTTGTGTAGGTGCCAGTGTGATCAGTACCAGGTGCTCAGAGACATATCGTATCCGTTCAGCGTGCGTAACCCTGTTCGGCTTTCCCCTGTGGTATCCATCTGAAAGTCCACGCACTGTAATACAGGTATGATGGCTCATCTGCCACAACATGAAAAAGATTAGTAGCCTGAGTTTTCCCAACCAGGTCTTCTGTCTCCTTCTGCCTTCAGGGTTATCCAGTGCTGCTTCCAGGGAAATGTTGGGCATTTCACGGTGTCCAGGGGACTCTTGTCATCTCTCTCTCTCACCCCATAAGGATCACTCATGTGACACTAGACCATCTCCCACGCTACAACGCACCCACAGGCCGCATCGACTCTGCACCCAAAGACTTTGAAGTCTATGTGAGTTCTTTTCGTCCAGGATGTCGCGACATGAGTGCCTGTGCTTCATGTACAAGGATGCTGAACATTTGTCAACTTTCAATGTTTCAAAACAAACAAACAAAAAAAAGGAATAATATTAATCTCTTAAGACTAACAAATATATAGAATTTTACTTTTTTACTATGGTCTATTTAGTAAAAAGAAAATTTCATTTTACAGTTAAGTATAATGGTATTATCATCAAATTTGATATTGCTTGTCAGTTTTGGTTGACACAGAAGAAAGAACATCAATAATTTGCTATAAAATGAATCCGGTAATTCGATGGAGCTGCTTGTACAATAATCAGATACTAATTATTCAAGTTTTTGATTTGGAGAAATTTCAGTAGAGCATTAATTAGGTGTTAAGTTTACCTCCTTGTGCAAGACCATAATCATTCTGACTTGAAGGTTTAAGCCTGTCGTCATCCATTGTAAAAGGCACTGTAGTTATGTTGTAGTAGTAATAATAATATTAATAATAATAATAATAATAATTGGTGGTATACAATATTATAATAGAGATTTTAGGTATGATTTTTTTTTTTTTTTTTTTTTTCACTTCCAGGGAATGAGAAATGACTCAGAAGAAGGAACATTGCTCGGGACATTCACCTACGATGAGAATGGAGACCCAACGCAGACATTTGAGCTTCCTGTGAGTTGAAACTGATCAGATTAAATATTAATAAGTTTTACTGAAGTTTCTAAATAAACCTTCAAAAGTGGAGGTTGAGCTTAAGTCTATGTCATGAACTCGGTTTTTAATATTCTCTGTACTTTTGCTGTTTATATTTCACTCCGTTTGTTCACTTCTTCTGCCTTTGCTTTCCCTGCTCTCATACAGAACCCAAGCAACGTTTACCAGGTGGTGGAGCTCCGAGTTCTCTCTAACTGGGGTCACATCGAGTATACGTGTCTTTACCGTTTCCGTGTTCATGGAAAGATCACCTCTACGTGAGACGTACCAGAGATGACCCCTGCACCGTACGCTTAAAGAAAAAAACAAACAGAAACTGCTTTTTTATGGTCTGAGGTGTGTTCAAGACCACATGCTACTGAAGGAAAACCTGTTGTTGACTCATGTCACTCCTGTAAGATGGCTGTGTGCCTGTCAGCAGGGTTTCCTGTTATTTTAGTGACTGCAATTTAAAATCACAATTATTATTATAAAAGCTTCTTTGTGCAGTGCACATATGATTTTGAATCATTGTTGAGAAAAATGTCAAATGTTTGTCAAAAAGCCAAAAATCTACTTAGTAATCTATTTAGAGTGCAAGGTTCTGGTAACTTTATGCTTTAAATAACATCATTGTGCCACTAAATAATTTTTAATATTCTGTTTTTATGAATTAATCTGTATATATAAGGAGTTTCATATGGCGCACAATCTCATGCAAGAGCTCTGGCTTCTCAGCAGTACTCTTCACTGACCCTTATTTCCTCAGGGGTTCTGGGATTCAAAACGGCAACAACTGATTGTTGCAACATCTCTCAGGGCTTATTGAAGCGTCACAAAGTAATGAAGCAACACAAATGAAGTTGTTTTTTGTTTTTGTTTTTTTTTGTTTAAAAAAAAAAGGCGTGTTTCCAACGTGCACTGTCCATTTTTGGACACAAAATACATTTCAGTATTTCATGTTTCCATGATACAAAATGTGCATTTTGTTAATTACTAATTTATGAATTAGTTAAACATTATTGACAGGGTATTCATTTTTGGTTGTCGGGACTAATGAGATGCACTTTCTCTGAGTGTTGTGTGGAAACTATGTAAAAGGCAGCAGTGAATGATTTTTCAATCAATTTCATTTGTTATTTTTAAGTTTTGTGTAGCTTGTACGACATTTTCTCCTTTTTATAGCTATCATTTAACATATCAGTGTTGAGTTTAATTTTGGTACTTGAGTACTTGAAACCTTTATTGTTAACCACCTTGAAAGATGCAGAAACTATGTTTCTACATCCTTGTACATTAGAAAGTAATATTTCTTTGCAAAACAAGAATGTTCATTTATAAATTCAGCCGCTTTTATAAACATGACAAATGTGAAAAAGAATGAAATTTTTACATTCAGAATTTGGAAAAATGCATGGCGTCTCTTCGGTACATAGTGGTACAACTGCTAAGCGTCTTTTCTTTTTACTTATTGTAAGGTACATTTAGAAAGACAGTAGAAGAAAAAGTTATGTTTACTTGTACTAGAGATGATGTCAGGTAATTTCTTACTAATTTTCTCTCTGATAGTTCACATGTGGGTTATAGTCCAGGATCAAGCTCACAGCAAAAGTTGTAATAAAATTTACAATTTAAATAAATGGGATAAAAGGAAATGATGAGTTTTTAAAAATCATTGCACAAATGAAAGTACATTTTGAAAAATGTCTGAAGTGTTTGATGAGACTGATTTAGGTGAGAATGCCTTTTTTTTCCCATTCCTAAAAAGGTCACTATCTTTGTTTCTTTCTCTATTTAATATGGAAATAATTGTAATTAATTATAATAGGTTTTAATTTATAGTGATTTTTACTTATGCACTAATTTGGCTGGATTCTCTAATCACATTACAAAATATAAATTGTAAATTGCAGAAAAAGGTACATTGTTCAGACTGTCAGAGATTTAGAAATCTTTTTTTTACAGAAATCTGTTGTTAGACTAAGATAAAACATTTGTCCTTACCTGAATGTTTTTTTTTTTCCTCCAGTATCCTGTTTGAATGCTTCTGCCTGTCTTTCATCACAGATTCTGTTTCCTGACTCACCACTCGTGTTGTCAATCCTCCTGAATTCTTGTGTATCAGGATGTTCAACACAGAAGACGATGCTTTAGTTCATTAGACTCCATCGAGTATTCTCTCCATTCATAAAATGTCTGTTATTTTTGCTGGGGGTTTTTTGTTTTGTTTTGTTTTGTAATATTGAGATAAAATGTCACAAGATGACTTGTCTCCTTTGTTATAGCAACATTCATTTGTAATCCAAGCTGATGTTTGACATATTTAATAAAACATTGCATTGTGTGTTTAGTGCTGAACTTGTGTTTGCATGTTGCCTGTTATTTTGTTTGTGGAGTTTATTTATGACAACATGGTTTGCAGAAAGCCTTAGATGGCTCTTGAGAGCTATTTGCTAACTCTTGCGTGTGACTGTAGATGTGACATTTCTAGCATCCTTCCAGACTGTCGGGGCTGCAGCACAGCCACAGTTGCTTCCTTTACATCAAAAATATTAAATCCTCCTCTAATAAAACCTCTTGTCTTTACATATTTGATCACAATCCACCCCCACCCCCCTTGTCCATCTAGCTTGCAAATATAATAAATTTACTATTTGAATCAAGTTATTATCACAGTCCTTTATTTCACCTTCTCACTTGCCTAGAATACATTATTGTTTGGGACAAAGGAGGAATTTCCATGTCTATTATTTTAATTTTAGCTCACAAATGTCAATGAAATGCATTATCTCTGCTAGATCATCAATACCATCTGACTAGTGTTTACTGTCAATCATTTTTATGAAAATTTATTAGTGGACCATAGTGTGTAGCGAGTGTGAAAAAAAGCCATTCACTTTTGATGGTGTTGCAGAGCATCTGCCAATTTCACCACTGCAAAATAGCCTGTAATTCCTAAATCTAGTCAAAACGGTCTTATTTTAAGCAAAATATCTTTCAGTGTTTCAGAGTTGACACTAGTGAAGAACACTGGGGCTGGCTAAAGAAACAAAAAGTCTGCTTTTGCTGATGATAACGGTCAGAGAGTGAAAACAAAAGCACCAGCAAAGCCCAAACTAAGTAGGGCACACTGGAAAAAAGAAGGTGAAACTAAAACACACATATAGTCTGCAATAAAGACTGAGGGAAGTGACATTAAAAACATTATGAAACACACTTTGTGTAAATGCTTGCGTTGACTTTCTGAGATCATATCCCCAAAGGAGTTAACTTCCTTAGCATAGTACAAGTACTTTTGTAACAACTTGCATTAGATTTCTCATTTGCCTTCCTTGCATCACCTGTTTACATTTTGGAGTTGCATCAGTGAAATGAAGATTCAGCTGCAGTGCTATTGTAGATTAAAATACCCATAGGAACAGACCTGGTTTCAAGCCTTGTGCACACCAACCTGAACCATATTAGAAACCTGAAAAAGTAACATCAGACTGGCAGCTGGGGAAACACTGAGACAGATGTTATAATAGTTCTACAACTGAACATTTGTGCAGAATTTGTGCTGTGTATGTGGGCACCACAGATGTATGACATTTAAAGTTGTTAGAAATGAATATTACACATGCTGCAGTGATACACTCCCAAGGCAAGATGTTTAATAATAAGCAAATCTTGAAAGCAGCACATATGGTATACAAGTTATTGTTCCTAATGTTTGCTCAACAGTTTCCCATCATCTAACTCAACCTAATCACGCCCCCTTGAATATGTCCAAGCCATCCAATCATTGAAGACGTCCACACAGCTAGTTTGCACCACCAACCAATCACAGCCAAAATTAGAAAACACTGATACCCCCATATTATACTGACCCAGTCCAAAAGTGCACATTTTAGAGTGAGTTTTTCACTACCTGATCCAGGTCATCTGCAGGTGGATACAGAAAAGATATGCAGTAGGCAGAGAAGACGAGAACGGTGCTGAGGTAAGATGATTCCTGTGTGTGGAGCTTTAAAAGATGACAGATACTCTTTAGGGGTTAACAATTTATAATTCTTTACTTCACTTGCTTTCTCTCAGCATTCAGCTTCTTCCAACATCAACACTTCTTTTTCTACAATGTTCAACTCCACTCTGATTTCTCCCACTGACCTTTACAAGAACTCCACCAACCTTGAGGGTCCACGTGGTCCTCCACTGTGGTATGAGTTTCCAGAATGTGCATCGGCTCCTCATTGCTATGTTTTCTACTTTGCGGTCAAAGTGTTAAACCTGGCGGTGGGGACCCCGTGTAACATCCTGGTCATCTGGCAGATGGTCTCCAAGAAAAGCGATGCCTCCACCTCAGACATCTTCATCTTGAATTTGGCTGTCCTGGATGCCTTTTTCTGCTTGATGACACCCCCAGACTTGGTCACCCGGCTTGTGCTGAATGACTATCGCATGTGGTACTTTTTGAGATTTAGCTATGGGATAAAAGATGTGGCGCCACTCTTTCTGGTAAGTTTTTGAACTATAACAACATAATTTGGTTAACACTAAAACAAAAGCATGAAACCACCTTATAATGATGAGAAAAGCTTTAGGTTATACTGTGTCACTTGTAGCAGATTTTTTAAATTTTATTTACCTTAGTTTTTTAATGTGTGTATGTGTTGTTTTTTTTTTGTTTTTTTGTTTGTCCTCTCTGGTGAAGAGTTAAAATATATGGAGTAATATCTTGAATATTCGAGTTATGAGGCAACCGGTAATTAAAGTATAGCCAAAATTGCACAAAGTAAAATTTAGTATTGGAAACCCCCAGCAGTGTTTGTTTTTTTCCTTTATTAAGCTTTTACTCAAGAGGGATGACCAAACAGACAATACATTTAAAATATTGTAATATAAACTTTCTTTTCCCCCAGGTGTGTATCTGTGTAGACCGGTACATGGCCGTGGTCCACCCGGTGATCTTTGCCAGTTACAGAGACAACATGACCCGCAACGCCATTGCTTTCGTGGTCTGGGGTCTTATACTGGCGTACGCCCTTGCAAAAGTCATCCGGGGAGAGTTTAATGCATCAAGCGTTTTCAGCGCAGTCATTCTTTTAGTATTCGTAATCATGATCTTCTGCAACGTGTCCATCATCTGGGTCCTTCGCCGCTCTGTGGCAGGGAAGGAGGAGATGCACCCGGTGAAGAAGAAGGCCTTTAAGATGGTGCTGATAAACTTGGGCATCACGGTGTTCAACTACCTGCCGGCCGTGGTACTCATGCCCTTCTCGTCATACTACACGTTTGTTCAGTATCACTGTCAGATCAGCCTCAGTGTGTACTCCGTCATGGATCTGAGCTGCATCATCGAACCCCTCCTGTACATCACAAAGATGGACAGAGTCAGCGGCAGGTGCTGCAGGCAGTGCTGCTCGGAGAGGTCAGCTGATGTCAAAGATTAAGCAGACCTCTGCTCATAATGCAATGCTGTCTTGGAAAATTCAACGCCCACTACATGATTTGCCTTTCCAATAAATCCAATTTCCTCTGGAAACTGAGAGTAAATACATTAATTCACACAACAAAGCCAAACAATGAACACTTGACATTTGTCCAGCTGATTCAGTTAAGATATCTGTTTGTCACTTCACATAAATAACAAAAAAAGAGCTGTAGATATTTAAATGTCCTGTAGTTACAGTGATAATTAAAACTAGTCATGGTCTTCTGCAAATATACCTACATTTTTTTAAATGTTCTTTAACAGAAAATGTCTTGGCATTGTACTTACTTATTCCACATACTAGATAACAAACTAAATCTTGTGACAGGGAGAAAAAAAACTAAACTCTTGCTATCTTTGGGAAGTCTATTGTCAGCCTTTACTTCTGTGATTCTTACAGTTTTAATTTCCTTTGATTAAGCACTCTTAAAAATTGTTATATAAATGGATGATTTTTTATAAATATTTGCTGTTAAACATTGCTGTCATAAAGTGATTACTCCCCTCAGAATTATCCACTTTTATTGCAGCAAAACCTATAATAAAAAGCCACTCTATGTCGCAATACCAGATAGGACCACATGAGGGCGTATGATGTTGCTATGTTGAAAGACATGAGCAGAGATTTATGGAACAAGCACATACAACAGGGGCTTGACAAACTTTGTTGTGATATGTTGCCTCTTTGTGGTAAATACATAACCCTAAAAACAAAGAACTGTTGTTTCAAACAGAAAAAAATAAGCTATGCATAAAAGGAAAATATTAGAGCCTCTTTTTTAAACAGTTTGCTGACATGTCATTATTCTAATCCCCAGTGGTTTTGCATTATCCTTAATGAAGCTTTTTCTCACTAAGGTCTTTGTAGAGTAGTTCAAGTTTAAAAAGATAATCATTTTCCCTAGAAAGCATCTTATTTCTATTTTCACTTGTAACCAGCCGTAAGTGGTATTGCATGAAACAAGCCACGCCATTAACCAAACTAATCAAACAGAATATAAGGTTGAAATCCTAAAGGCAGATTATTCCTCAGATAGGTTTCTTTTTTAATTCTCCTCTAGCAGTCAGGGATGGAAGCCGCTTTTACTACTATACGACATGTATTTTTACTTTCATTACTGTCTAAGGTAATGCCCAGTTTAGAAACCACTAATTAAGAACTTGAGAATTACTTTAACCAACCAGAAATCTACACTGGGACCAATTAGTGGTGTAATGAGTAGGTGTGTAGATTATGCAAGATGACAAATACAGAACACAGAGTAATTAATAAGGGAACAGTGAAATGACATAACAACTGAGACCTACGCTTTTTTAAAATCATGTTTACTCACTACATCTTAACAGTGCCACTTTACAAGTTCAGAAGTTTCAGTGTAGTATCTAAAGTGTGAGCTCTGAACAGATGTTTTGAAGCTTAATAAAATGTGTATTTAAACTACAACTGCTTTTGATTCTCTTTATTTGGAAATAAATGTATGCATGAGTGTTCAGTTTGTAAATGATCTGATGGGATTCAACAGACTGTAATAAAATGTTTGCTTTATGAATGGTCATCTTAAAAAAATGAAATTGTTATTTTTAATGAAAAGGTGATCACTTAGTCTCCTTTAACACCATTATTGTGCAAAGCAAGCATTTGCCACAGTAATTATTAGTCCAAGAGAATATTGAGGAGCATTAGAAAAGAGATTTAGTCCCTTAAGCGTTAGTGATTTTTGCATGCAGCTTCTCCAGACTTTCTAAGCTCGCCTCAGGTCCGTCCTCTGAGGTGACATATCCAGGGTACGTGGGGTAAAACTGGGGAGATGAAGGTTTAGTGATGTTTTTTTCTGTTTCTGATACACACGGAAACAGTGGTATCAACTTGGCATGAGCGTAGTCGATCTCGAACCCCTCAAATATAAGCCCCACCCCGCAGGCACCCAATCCTTCCTCGAGGAGGCGTGACACCTTCTTGGTGGCTAGCACCAGCTCCTCGTAATCTTTTTTGTCGAGTCTGAATATATCAGATGTCAGGGGCCGGCGTGGGACTAACACAGTGAAACCTGGGGAGTTGGGAAAAGGAGTGAGGAAGGCCACGTGACTTTCATCTTCCCACACCCGCCACTGCGGCAGCTCTCCACGAACAATACGCGAGAACAGGCATGGGTGAGCCGGATCGTCCCCGAGGAACGTCAGATCGGGTGGAGCATCAGGAGACGAGAGCTTGGCTCTAATCTTCATTTGGATGTCCGTCAGGCTGGAGTCACTCCACTGAGGGGCGGTCTTTGAGGTGCAGTACCCCGGGTCATGAGCGTTGTGCTCCTCGTCTCCAGCAAGGTGAGGAGACCACTCTTCATCCAAACCATGAAGAGGGAGAATACGGATCTGTTGAAACCACAGTAAAAAATAAAAAATCCAGAAATCAGCCATCACTTTACTACCAAGAGGTGAAGTGAGCAGCATTGATACTCTTATGCATGTGAGTGAACTGTGATGTCAACATTGGCACATCAACTTTTATATTTTCCCTTCACTCACTACTGTCTTCATCCTAAACAATATATTTCACTGCAAAGAAAATGTCCCTCTGGAACAGCAATAGAGGACATCATCCAATAACCCTGAACCAGAAGCTGCTTCTGGTTCAGGGTTTAAGTCTTACATTATTAAGTCTTACATTATGGCTGACTTCAAAGCAAAAAGATAGAGTTCAGTGCTACTGACACTATACTTCAAATCCTCTTGACAAATCCTCTTTTGTACTGTAGCGTATTTCTCACCTGAGCAGGTCTGTCCCTGTGGGGTCTGCTAACCAGTGCACACCTCCGAACATTCAACCTGTCACACAGCAGCTCTGCCACGGCTCTGGCCCC
>JAOWBL010024295.1:0-32314 GCA_028564865.1 Zenarchopterus dispar
CCCTCCCCCCCCTCCCCCCCCCCCCCCCCCCCCCCCCCCCCCCCCCCCCCCACCACCACCACCACAAAAAAACAAACAAACAAAAAAAAGAATAAATGAAAGACGAGCAATAGAAAGGTGGAAAGACGGATTGGTGTTGAGATAAATGATGATGCTCACTTCAGCTGCTGGATGTCTACTGTGACGTTTATGTTTTCCAGGGACAAAGGATTCTTAGAGGATCTTTTCCCTGATTCCTCCACTTTGATTTCATCTGTAGGGCTTACAGTCCTGATTATATTCAACTGTATGCAGCTCACTTATCTCATATACAGTCCACACCTAAAAGCTAAAATGTGTTAGCATTTTAAAGCACCAGTAAATAGACCCATGTTTTAGCGCCATCATGCTCCAAGCTGCTAAACTTCCATATTTTGAATAAGTGCGGCTGCTGCAGAGGCACACCTCTGCCTTTCACTTGTCCGTGTTCTGCATACACTGCAGTCAGCCCTGCAGCCTCAACACTCAAGCAGGTGTCACACTTCAGCTGTCTCATTTGCCTCATCTTTATCCTACTTTTGACCTCAGCAGAAATGTAGTCAGCCTGGGTAAGAAGAAAACCTTTTTCTTTTTCTTTTTTTTTTAAGTACCCATAGATTTGGTGAAAAAAAAACAACTTAACTATATACTTCTGTAGAGGCATAAAATTTATGAAAAGAAAAAAGGTTATCTGGAAGTACTTAGAAATTAACTGAACACACATTATTTTTCTGGTGTTCATAAAGAGATGATCTTTCGACCAAGTTGCAGAAATCAAGCTTCCCAAGAAAAGCATCTTAATGAACTTTATATGAGTTCCAAACTTGATGTTGCAGCACCAGTTAAAACAGACACCTCCTCATTTTTCTCCAATTAGTAGTGATGAATGCTGATTACTTAAGATGCAGCAATCGCAAAATCAACTCTGAGTCTGATTGAAGCTCATTCTATTAAGCATTCTTTTCTATTGCTATTTTCATTAAAATAGGAAGAAATGTTTTTATGACTGCGTGTCAGGTGTAGGTGTGTAATCACAAGCAGTAGCAGCTCCAGACAGCAAGACTGGAGGACCCTCCATCACACCAGAGATGGAAAACAAGGATGATTTGGCAGCCTCACATCTTGACTGAACACTGCATATAAAAGGACCTGAGCATGATTGTGTGTGTGTGTGTGTGTGTACTCACAGCCACCAGGCGGTTTTTATCCTTCTCTGCATTGGTGAGAGCGGTCTCCAGGGTCACTCTGTGCTTCTTGGTGTTTTCCTCCAGAGCTCGGGCCTGGTTCTCTTTCATCTGGCATCCCTCCTCTTCGTATCGTGCTTGCATATTGTTCATATCCTTCTCATGAGATGCCTTCTCCTCACGCAGTGTCTGACAAACACAGGAAGTGCACATTTTAATGCTGGTTAAAGGTCTGCGTAAGATGATAAATAGAGAGAAATCCACACATATGTTGGATCATGCAGCCAGATTGTGTTTACTGACTGCCAGCCAAGATATTTATCTTGCATTCTGTCGGTCTGTGTCAGAGATTTTGTCAGTCTGTCCTCATTTCACATCAATATTTTCTAAAACCTGAGCTATGGAGGTAAGCAATGCAAACATATATTAAATAAGACTGCAATATGTTCCAATCAAGAAAATAGGGCAAAACTGTCAAGTTGGTGATGGTGATTGATGTATTTACTTTCTTTTAAGTTATTTTTGAAACAATGCACATTTTATAACACCTACAAAGAAATAAAACATAGGCCAAACTTGACAAATGTCTGAAATAACATTAGTCCAGTTTGAGTCCAGGCTTTCACTCCAGTAAAATCCTGTGTTGGAGATTATTGAACAAAGCTCTAAGATATGACATCATGTATGTTTATTAAAATGATGTTATGGTGAATATGTGTTGCAATCAAAGGTAAATGTGATCCAACAAAATATTAGTGTTTGACTTGTTATGTGCCCAGTTACTGTATTTTGATGAAAAGCAACTAGATGATTCTGTTCAGAGAACTCAGACAACACAGGAGGAAGTTACGATTTGAGTTGTTACTAAACACCAAAACAGTGGAAAAGAGAGACTGTCAAAGAAACAAGAAAACACATTTCTGGGTGGGAAAAATATTTGTATTCATCATAGTGGGAGGGTTGAGGAATTTGTCATTGATTTAAAAAAAATAGCTAAAATATTAAATACTGAAAGAAAAACCTTGATGTGCATTGGTTCAGCTGACTAGCGACAGGAAATAGACCGCTACAAACCGTCTGTATGCATCTGCTTTAAGACTATAAAAACAATTTAGATTTAAAACCAGCAGGTTTGTTTCATGATGAGGCTTTCTCTTAAGATTTACCTTCACTATTCTTTCCATGCGTCAGAAACTAAACACAACTCTTTTTTTGCAGTGCATATTGATTATTTTATTGAAACCTTTCAGAATGGTCACTATTACTTCTATTTTTTTCTAAATACACTTATTGCATAATATTCAGAAAACTGGTCTGATGAAAGTGTCAAATGTAAATAATACTGCATGAATGCTTCACTTCTCAGTGGGTGGTGGAAACAAATCTACTAAGGAAAATGAAAAATGGTAACAACAGAACAGGAACGTTTCAGGGAAGTTTACACGTCCTGTCACAGATTAAACCACAGAATCAAAGAAATGTGAATTTCAAACATCAGCTGGTGATGGGAGAGAGGGAAGAAGAAGCCAAACCTCCAGTGACTGCAGTGGCCTTCCTGTAATGTTACTAAATTAGGTTAGACCACAAAATCGTCTTCTTGGTTTTTGGATCCAAGCAGTTTAACTTGTAAATAAAAAAAAGTAATTAAGACCTATAATAACATATGGAGCCCCAAGTCATCAGATTTTATTTTATGAATGTGTAACATTATGTATGTATTCTAATGTGTGTATTTCTAGATAGCAGTTTAATAAGTAGAAAAAATCAATACAGTAAATTAACATTTTAACACTTAAATAAATATACAAATATAAAGCCAATTATCAATTCACAGTTACTGTAATGACGTTCCTTAATATTTATCCTGATTTTTAAAGATTCACATTGTCTGAAACTGTTCCATAACCAGTTCTAAGTTTATTTACCTGTCAGCTTAAGAGGTGCATGATTGACTAAGTAACAAATAAAATGTATAGGAGGAGCTTCCAGCTATTTTTCTCAAAACGACTTCCTGCATTGATTCCATCTCCAGATTGGTGCTCAATAACTCAAATCCAGATCAGTCCAGATGATGCATCAGTCCCCAACTAAGGTCAATCATGTCCCACCGAGATGTGATTCAATTAAAAGAATTATTCAGAGAATTATTATGTAACTGTGAATGTCGCTGTGGCACATGACTGACAGTAATGTGTCTCAGTAATTTAGAAAGGTAATTAATATCAGAGTGGGCAGGGTAGAGGAGGCCAAACAGGTCAAAACAGAACACAGAAATCAGAAGAAGAAAACAGAAATGAAGGGTCGAACAGAACCAGAGAGTTTTTGAGGTGTGATCCAAGTCAAACGACTCTAATGTGGTGCTTGATCAAAATTAATAAGGTTTAAAGTTACAGCTAATTCTTCAGTATTGTGACAGATAAAATGAAGCAAAAGTGCTTTATAGAAGCCAAATCACTGCGAATAAACTGTTTAAAACAAAAGCTATTTGAGCTTTAAGAAACTGCTGTAGCAGAAAGGTGCTGTAAAGTTTAGGCGACCGGAGAGTCTTTATTATCGTCAAGAAGACATTGAAATTCACGGCAGCTTCAGTCAGTGAGGAACTCTCAAAGCTCCCAGAAGATTATACAGCACAAATGTCAGAGATTAAAGGATGGGAAAACACACATGAAGGAGCAACATTTGACATTTACTTTCTGCTGTGGTGGGTCTGCTGACTAAACTTTTCTGCAAATCATCTGACCTTTAAGCTTTTTCTTTTTTTAATTTTCTTTCAGCGCCTGTTTTGTTTTTTGTTCTTTTTTTTTTCCTCAAAAGTCTTTAAGTGGTGTGACAGACAGGTTTGGCCATTTCAAATGTAGGGTAGTTTGCTCAGTTTCCAAACATTTTGCATAATTAGGACTTTTTTTTTTGTTTGTTTTGCGTAATCTGCAGAAAATCGAAACACCTCTATAGAAACAGAATAAAACTCAAAGTTACATTGAAAGATAAAGAACAGAGATGCAGATGTAAAGAAATATGTTGAATTCACTACAAAGAGCTCTCCAACTGTATCAATAATTCAAAGCAAATACGGGTTTTACGTCTGGTGAGGCTGGAACTGGGCAAAACCTCAAGCTCACAAGGGGATTAGGGTCTCTGGAAAATCACAGTTCTGCAAACTAAAATGAAAAAATACAAACAGCTGAAATTATTATTTGTTTTGCAATTTTCAAAAGTAAAGAATAAATCAAAAAGGTTCAATTTTGAGAACAATGGAGAGTTTAAAGGAATGTCTAGCAGATTTATGTGATCATACAGACTAGATCTATTACCTCCACATGGAAAACACACAACTTCCTCCATTTTATGTGATAAAATCCCAGATAGTAGACAGGTGGAGGAGACCAACATTAAAACGTGTCAGTTAAGCTCAAACCCATCCTACTCGCACAAGTGTTGCTTATTTTAAACTAGCGTGTATGCAGAGAACTACATTACATAATATGATCAATAAGGCTTTAATATTCTCCAGAAATGCTCAGGCGCAGCATCTTGATACCTCATCAGTTATTCATTACAAAGTTACTTCCAGCTTTACATGAATATGAAATAGACACACACCTTCTCCAGGGATTGGATCTGCTGCTTCTGTCTTTCATCCAGAGCTTGGTTCTGGTTTTGCAGGGAATCCCTCTCCTCCTCCAGCCTCACCACCTTGTCCTTGAGCCGGCTTCGCTCGTTGTCCAGGTCCCTTATAGCTGCTTCCTGGGTCATCTGAGTGGCCTGCAGGCTGCTTATCTGACCTGCCACAGCAGACAGATGTGAGAAGAATGCAACGTTTAAAACAATCAGCAAAACTGGCCTTTCTATTCAATACAACACCAGTGAGACTGGATGAATGGCTAAAAGATGTGAAAGATACACACACACACGTACACACACACACAAAACACTTAAAGGTTGAGACCTCAAGATGATATATGTCAAAAAAAAATTCAAGAAATCGAGATAGTGTTTCAGATGTTAAACAATATAAGATAAGAGCTACTCCTGGGAAAGGACCATTTTTGTTTGTTTGTTTACATCTGACCAATATATTTAAAGTGTTAAATAGAGCCCACACTAAAAAGAACAATAACCTCTTATTACCCCCTACTAATAAAGTATGTTATTTAAAATCACAAGAAATACTCAAAGTTCATCACATAATAGTTGTCACCATTACTTTACATCTGCAATCTGTTTCAATAACGTTATAACTTTCATCCAGCCAGAACTAAAGAGACCAATAAAAAACACGAACACTGTTAAAGCTATTAACAATGTTAACACTGTTAATAAAGTGGATGCAACTCTTTTCTAACACCCGAGCAAACATATTGGTTCAACAACTCAACAGCAAGACAACCAAAAGGAGCCCACACATCAGACTGTTCTGTAGCTTTATATACCATACAGATGCACATCTGTAAAGCACCAACATGAGGCAACTGAAGAGCTCAAATCCAACTTTGAGTCTCAATGATTTCCACAGAAACCACAGCTGCAACTACAGAAATATTACTAAGAAAGCAAGCCTTTTAGAGGCACCACCCATGTTTTCTGTCCATCTCTAACTGCGTAAAATAACAGCATATGAAAATAATATGGTCAATACCAATGCATCGCAGACTTGAGGACATTTACTAGCATTATATACAAACCTAAGGTGTCCTTGCCCTCAGAACACGACTCTGCTTCAACACTATTTACCAACAGTAACGCTGTGATGCCAAAACACAGTTTGTGGCAAGTCCAAAGCAATCATTATTCTGCCCCTGAGGCCGAGCGGACGTTATTTATATGTGGGGTCAACAGACTGGGGTACTTCTGGCAAGCTGATGTGACTACTACTCATAATGCCTTCTAACAACAAATGATCCCCATAAATGATGTCATTAGAATTCATCAAACTTTCTAAGGCAAAAATTTGATCCAACTTTTGCAGAATCTGCTGGATTGAAATTTTCCCTTGGTCTAAAATCTCAGCAACTAACCTTGTCAAGTTTTAGAAGAAAAACCTACAACCCAACCATTTATACTTTAAAATTTTACAGAATGGTATTTCGAAAAGGCAGAAAATCTATCATTATGACTGGCTGAATTTGAAAATGAGTCTCGCTCCATTTGCTGTACTGAAGTTCTGCCTGATTTCTAACACTTGCAGACACTGGCTACATTACTGCTTTCTCTAACATGCAGAAAAGCTTCAGCGGAAAGCTCGTACAATTAATGAGATGGTGTTCTGTACAAGTAGCTCTGATAGCTCACATGTATCAAACATTAATGTTAATATGTTGTTGTTGCACAAAGTACTGAAGGAAAGACATTGCAGTCCATTGCATCAGATTGTAGTCCACAAAAAACCTTGGGGGCTCAGCAGGTAGCCCACGTCCCCCTTCAACAATCCTTACCCGAGCATCTTTCTAAATGTCCTCGAGCAAAAGGAATGTTTGATAAGTTTGTAGAAATAAAGTCCTACTTTCATGGACAGGGAATGTTTCAATACACAATACCGATGCAATATGCTTCAGCAAAGCCAAAGGAAGCTCTTTGACCAAGAAGAGAGGCTCTTACTGGCTTTGAGGAGTATTTCAGTGGCTTGCTGCTGAACTCGGTCTCTGGCTGCTTCGAGTTCACACTCGGCCTCCTTCTGACGAATCTCTACAATCTCTGAGTTCTGGGTCACCTCATCCAGCTGCTTGGTTAAGTCCTGGAGAAGAAACGGACAAACAAACGTTTTACGAAAAACACCGGCACGGCGAACTTAACCGAGCAAATCAACAGGAAAGAAAGGTTAACAAAGTTTAAACAAAGTTTAAAATTGCAATTTAACCAGTGCAATTATACAACTTTATTGAGTCTGCTTTTTCTTGTCTTTTGACTCCTTTTTACACTGGTTCAATAAATAAATACATAAATAAATATGCTAACACCTACTAATATCTTACTTTTAAGTGTAATGAGAAAGTGCTCAATCTCCATTAAGTCTCTGGTCACATGACTTGTTGACTAGTTGATGACAATGTCAGTTCAAAGACTTTCCTGTGTAAATAACAAGTCAAAGTTGTGTTTATTATACGATTCTTCTGCATCCAAGTGATCAAAGTATCAGTTGTGGCGATAAAAAAAATATGAAATAAAATGTTAAAAATGTTAAAATGTTAAAAATAAAATAAAAAAGTCTTTAGATTTTTTCTCAAGGCATATTTGGAGGAAATTCATATTGGTATTATTTTTATGTCTTCAGGACACATTAAAAAAAAAAAACTTTCTTACTTCAGAAGAATTCGGAGGACAAAGTTTGATAGTTTTCAGTCTGCCACTCCCCACTCCCTCCCTCTCTGCAGTTCTTCAGCTCTGCCTCCAGACCTCCTCTCAAGAGAGGAGGATAGTATTTATGGAAAGGCTAGTGACTCTTACTTTTTCTTCTTTTTAATGACAACTTTAATGGAAGGGGACACAGGCACAAACTACTGAAAGAGGCACAGAACCGTATGTGTTTTTGAGCCTTATGAGTAAATTACAATCCATAGCAGCTGAACTTAAGGAAACTTAAGGAAACTAAACAATTTGAGTATCTTGATCAGTTTTATAAATGAAGTTTTATAAACTTTGTATGACAACGAGTAATAAAATACCTGGTACCTCTTCAAGGTGTTTTATTGTGTATATTTCCATTACAATTCAGTTCAACGTCATTAAATCCCAGGAAAAATTAAGTTTACAACTTGTAATTTACTTTGAAATTACATTTCTAGCAGAGAAATTGTTAGTCAGTGACCTGAGTTCTCAGACAATTCCGACTACAGCAGCTAGTTTGTCAAACTTACAGAATTAACCATATTGGTAACCCATCAATAACACCAAGAATCACAAATTTAAATCCTGCCTGTTGTTCAGTTAATAAGCACCCACACACAACCACAGACACAGATACACACAAACAGAAACAAAGCATAGTAGCTATTTGATTTAGCTCTTTGTAAGAACTCATGAGAGGCTATTTTATGTCGTTCTATCCCACCAAACGGTCTTCATCAAACTTAATTACCAGAGCTACAGCTAAGATGATGAAACCTCAAAATAATGATAACCACTAAGGAGTCACACCAATTAGATTTGATGTGTTAGAGTGTATTAAACTATATGAGTGAAAGAGTAGCTCCTTTCCCAATAAGCCTTTGGCAGATACAATAGTTGCACTCTTTGATCACTAGGTTTGATAACAGAAGCATAAAGCTTACAAATATTGATGCAGTTTTCTTGTTTTTTAAAGATCATTTCATTTTATTTATTATTGGTTTTTGTTAATATGGTGTGGTGGTGAGAGCTATGCCTACAGCTGTGGTAACGTTCACTACATCTGTTTGGTAGCCAGGTGCTTTATTTCATCTGTATTTTGAATCTCTAAGAGACCATTCACTTCAAACTCAAGTGTCCCAGAGCCATAATTCAGTTTGATCTCATTTATTGAATGGTCTCTTCAAGACTAAGAGTGATACAAGTTTTGGGGGTTCTTGTTAAAAGGAAGCATTTGTTTGAGCATACCACCGTGATGATAAGGGATAAGATTAAGATAAATTGACTTTCAAACCATTTGGAAACTTTTGATCTACTGTTAAAAAAAGAGAACATTTTAATAAACTAAAAGTCACTTTTAAACAGATCAGAAAGTTAACTTCAGACTTCTTTTACATTGTGTAATGAATAAGGTAATATCGTAGTACTAATTTATTCATCAGACTTTTTCTAGACTAAAGACTGAAAACCACTGTCCATGGTGCTGAAATGGGGTAGCAACAGTCTGCCACTGGCGAATAATTTGCCTCGACTGCCCATTTCTCTGTACTATAAATATTCTGTGGTTTTAGTTCCTGGTAGCTCAGTCTTGGAAACATCAACACACATTTTCTGCTCTTCAGTCATGCTACACTTAAGAGAGTTCTACTTTAGTTATTTATTTAGCTGAAAGCTGATGTCAGCTGCTGATTTAATTAAGTCACTTTGCTGCCAGTCATGACGGCAATCTGTCTGATCAGTTTTATAAACTTTGTATTAGAAAAAAAAAAGAAGTTCATTAAACCCACATTAAATCACACCAAGTTCCAAAGAACAATATATTTGAATTTGCAATGAAAAAGATAAGATAATAGCATATACTATTCAGTTAGTTCCAGTAGTTAACAAGAGCAGCACTTGTTTACATCCTTCTATATAGTTTATTTAAATTACACCCTCTAACAACATTGGTCTAACCAAAGGGACAAAACAATGCTCATTTTTTCTCTGGCCAGCTGATGCCGTGCAGCTGTCAAGTTTGCTGCTGCTCTAAACTCACACCGCCATCACTCCAGCATCCATCTGTAGGCTTAGAGTCTAAGGAGACCTCGATGACAAATTAGATGTGTTTGCTGGGACATCAGTCATAAAACATTTGTATTCAACATTGCATGAGATGACTGAGTAATTGTTGTATCTTATTTCAAGTAAAACAACTATCTAAGTCAAAAGCTCTTGAGTGGCTCCTGTATAGGGGTAAGATGGGGCCTTACCAGTAATGTAAAGCAAATTTTGATCCAATAATTAAAATTTTGTACTTGTCTGTTTCAATTTGTTTAATCAGAAAAAAAACCACATTAATTTCACATTTTACCACATGCAGTCACCAGCGGATAAATGTAATCATTTGTGGAAAACATGAGGAACACGTGTTGCAATTCAGACAATAAAACATGGAGTTCATGTAAACATATATTTTTACGTTGGAACGTGTGTAGCACAGGTCATATATTCAAAAATGTTCCTGCACTGTATTAATTCAGTCTTTGGAATATAATTTCCATGTTTTTCACATCCAATAGCACGATAAGTAAAACACAAAGGAAACATGTGGCTCTTATGTAACTATTTTATTTTTTAACATCTCTACTTTGACTGCCTCTAAATCTTCTGGGTTTTTCAAGATTAGTAATTTTTTTATGTTGCTGTTCTTCGGGCTCTGTCCTTCAGCTCAGTTTTATCTTTACAGACTTTCCTCATTTTTGTGTTAAATGGTTTGCATGTATGTCTGTCTTATTTTAAAAGTGTTTTTCCTTGGTGTGGGTTTGACTTCCAGATTATCCTGATTGTTCACACCTGTGTCTCCTCAGCCCTCCATGACAATATTTTTTTTTTTCTTCATTTCTTGCAGGTCCATTGTTATTCTGTTCTGTTGTGCTCCATCTTCTTCTTCTTGTGCTCCTGGTCTTTCCCCTCGTGACAATTTGTTTCTAGTTTGGGGGTTATCCTATAATGGCAACACTTTCATTTTACATAAATATTTTTCTTGTTTACTCCTCTCATCTGTCTTTTATTTCTTTTATATTAGAAAAACAAAAAAGGTTTCATTTTGACCTGATCCTGATTTTCAGAAATACATTTCTTAAAATATCGAATTACAACTGAGTTTAAGGCTGCAGAGCAATAAAGTTACATCACATTTTTGAGCAGCATTTTCAGGTCCAGATTTAGAAGCATTAAGTATGTCATTTGTCAAGGAAATTACATTTTTTTCTTCTTTTTTTCTTCTTAACTTTTATACAACAGCCCGACTGACAAAGGACACAACCTTTATGAGTAGAAACAAATCACTGACGTGCACTGGCATTCATGAAATTACATCAGTGTCTATAAATGATACTATAAATGATATGGCTGTGAGGGCAAAAATGGTCAATAATCTCAATCTTGCTCAATCTCATCATATTCTTTCATAGATGCTCTTACATGCAGCCACACATCTGTTAGCAATCCCTACTGGACCTGATTAAATCTTGCATTTTCATTGAAACATAAAATCTTTGAACACAGTGCTTTCAGTGATTTATTGCCTTTTACTCTCCATCAGCTATTTCAGATAAGCTTAAATCTCCACTCTAATAGTTATTCCAAAGAGAGTGACAGCATCAATTTGACGCAGAAAAGTAAAGTGTTTGACTAAGGGTACCATTTATAATTTTGGAATGTATATTCCTGCAGAAGCTTGTGAACAATCAGCCATTAATTATGTCTGCCTCAGTTACTCCAAGCAATCATTGGCTTGCATTTTCTGGAGATTTGCCTACTTAATTATAAGCTCGAAAAGGATGACACGGTAGCAAGAGGCAGTAGAAACCTGACAAGAGTTTTAAAGTTGGTGTAAAGTTGATACCTGATGGTACTTTTACAGCACATTAAGTGTCCTAGTAATGTAATTATACCTCTTGAGTCTAAGCAGCATTTCAGTTTTGGTGCAATCTTCCAATCTGGCATTTTGGCGAGAGTCAAAAGAAAGTCACTCTACTTAACTAATTATAGACAGAAATAATAACATATGAGATGTGAAGAGTATGCTAAAATGTCAACTCACAAATAAAATATTTGTTGTGAGCCTGTCAATAATAAATTAAAATCTATTATCTTCCCACAAAGAACCCACAGCAGAAGCTGAAGAATTAAAGGGGAGTCCGGAGGTTATTAAGAGATTGTTGCCATATTAACCCTGCAACCAAACATGATATCAGTCATATAGTGTCAGGATCAAGGTTTTCCATCTTAATATCCATTTTAATGCCTTAAATGCTTCAAACAAGAAAAGCTGTCAAGTGAAGACAGTTTTAGGCTCTCTGTTGTCACTTCTTTTTCTGGGTTACAGTTAATTGCACTAATAACTAACCAAACTAATAACTCCAGGCACTCAACAACTTCTGACCTTGATTTTACTCTAAATAATACTGAGAAGAAGAAACCCCTTCCCATCTGCTGCCATCAAAGTTAATTTCACACAAATTTCAGCAAAAATCATAACAACATAAAGCGTCCTTGACAAGCTCCCCTGGAGAACGTCAGATTTATTTTCAACCGTGAAGACAATCAAAGGTCTCTAATCAAAGGTCTTCTTCAAAGACCTGCGAATAGTCAAAAAGTAGTACCTAGAAGATAAAAAATGAATACAAAACTGCACAAAATCTACTTTAATTTCCACATCCAGCAGCACCAATATGAAGTGCATTTTTTTCACTTTATAACTCTTTCAGCTTCCACCAATTCTGACCGCAGCTGCCACATACTTCCCACATTTATCTGCTCACAACCCGGTCGCTAACTTTGTCTAAATAATTACCACTTTATAAGATTTTTTTTGAAAGAAGAAGGCTCTGCTGCAACTTGAAACAACACTGTTGAAAGAGGCAGCATTCAGCCAAACACTTTAATGAAAGCTTTGAAACAAAACAAAAAGCTGCTTAAATGCTCCTCGAGGAAAGACTTCCATACACAGTGCCCTCCTATATTTTATGGTATTTTAAATCATAATATATCGTTTTCTATCTCCTTTACCATCTATCACACAGGTAAAGGTTTGTTGCTCTATAAAAACTGAATCATAAAAGATGGTCCTGGCTGCGTTATATAAAAGCACATGTTGGAATGGTTCCATTTCGTTAGAACCTGCCAATTTCTTTCGAGTCCAGTTATTTCAACAGGATGTGACAGTAAGGAAAGTGATGTTCGGTTCTTCTGGATCAACATTAACACTGACCTTGATGCTGCTCTCTGCAGCAGTAAGCGACGCCTGCAGCTTGTGTGACTTCTCGCGGTTTTCTCGGGCCTCATCCGTTACTCTGGCCAGCTCGGCCCTCAGTTTACCCAGGGTTTTCTGGAGGGCTGCCTCCTGAGTCTGAAACTCCCGCCGCAGTTCGGCCTCAGTGCGTTTCCACGCCAGCAAGTTGTCAGCAGTCAGCTGCTGGGTTCTTTTCATGGCCTCCAGCTCGCGTTCGTAAAAGGCTTGAGCCTGCAGGAAAAAATGACCAGATGGGAGAATAAAATGCTTGTGGTTTATCAAATTCAAATTCCCAGAAATACGAATTCACTAATCTGCGAGGTATCACCAGGTACCTTCGGTTCACATAAATGCAAAGTATCTGTTTGCACTGTTCTCTGATGCTCCCCACCTTGCTAAGTTTGGCCTCATACTCCTCCACCAGTCTCTTCTTGTCTTGTTTGAGCTCCTCCACCCTCTCTGTCAGAGAATCCACCTGCAGCACAACAGACAAACATGTAAAGGAGAACACATGCTTGGCAGACTTCAAAAACTGGTTTTGAAATAATGTTTTATATGACTTAGAATGTGCACAGTTGAGTACACTGCATAATCCGCTGTAGGACACTGAGGTTGGGCTGTTGTCTAAAGTTGTTTACACAAAGCATTGGACACAAAAAGTTGCTTTCATTCTTCCTTTGGTCTCTCTTGCAGACTTATAGTTTGTTTGGCTTTCAGGAATGGCATTTGCACAGGCTGCTGCGCTACCTCAGCTTTATGGAGCTGTCCCAGTTTCTCCTGGTCTTTACTGTAGTTTGCATTCTGACTTTGGTGGCTGCGAAGGAGCTCCTGGATCTCTTGTCGGTGCTGAGCTTTGAGCTCCTCCAGAGCAGCCCTCTTCTCCTGCTCAAACTGAGCCTGGGCCTGGCTGAACGTACGCAGCTTCTCCTCAAAGGATCTTCTCATCTCTTCCACCTCCCTTGACATGGACACCACACGCTGTGTGTGCTGCCAAAAGCAAAAGGAAAAAAAAGCCTGAGCAAACGTGATAGATGTGACGCACATAAATACCCACCATGGCTAGATTTACATACATTAATTTAGCTGCACAGTCGGAAATTAGCATTTTGTTTACTTAGGCAGCAGATTATTGCACAATCAACGACTTGCACTAAAAATGAGAAGCAATTTGTACTTCAACCGAAGTACAGAAATGCCTTAAAGCTCCCAAGCAGTTGAATGCTTGATCTTTCACTTATAGAAAGATCATCTGTTGATGAGCTTCTTTGGTATGGTAAACATTTGCATGATGAAGAATTTGAACTCCTAAACTCTGCCTTTTTAATTCCAGCCCACGTTTTTTTTCCAGTAGTAAGCTACAGAAGCTAATGAAAGTTCATTTCATGGTGTATTTTACCTAGCTGCCTGGATGATTGAGGAAAACTGTGTGTCCTTTAAGTCATGAGTGCGACTAGCCTGTTACAAATGTTTAAGGATAGGTGACTGAATCTACTGATAGATGGGCATCATTATTTGACAGATTTTTATTTTTATTCAATTTTCAGCCCTGTCATTGGGATTTGAATGTAAATAATATTAAAATGTATTCAAATCCTCGTGTTTGAAGTCAAACAAATGGAGTAGCTGCTGCTGTTGCTAATCAATGTTGATTACTTTTGTTAATATTTTACTGGTAAGTTTTTGCCCTAAATAACAGCCTCAAGTCTGAAAGCCATAAACATCAAGAATAGTTCCCTCCATTCAGTTTTTTTTGCCAGATTGTTACTGCACCTGCCAGTTTAAAGTTTTTGGATTCTCCAATTTTAAGTATACAGTCAAATCAAATGAGAATCTGCTCGATTGGTTTCAGATGAAGTGTCTAATGGACCGGCTGCAGAGTTTTCCACTACATTACCTTCAAAGTGGTCGACTATTCTGATTAACACTCTCAAACACCTGTGGGATGTGTCCTCAGCATGGTTAGAGTAAATGTTTCTGTGAAGAAAGGCCCAATCAACTTTGAGGCATTTGGCTTCATCTGAGCAGGTATTAACCACTGTGAACTTCAGAATTCACCATGCTGATTCTGTCCTCCGGCTCATTAAATCCTAGTTATCTAGTGCTACTGGGCTTCAGGAGTGCCCATGCCATCATGACATCAGCATCACAACATGTTTCGAACATAACGTTGTGTGCTTCAGATCCTTTTGGTAAAGGTTAATCTTGCGTTTTATCTGTTAAAGGGATGCTGCTCCAGACTCCATGAAATCTCATGTGTTACTTTAAATATTAAAGCTGATGAATAGTTTGCACCTTGTGATTAATTTAACCAATAATTTGTGCCATTGCATGCCAGTACTTCTATCTGATTTGTGATCAGTGTGAACATGAAGAGATGTCAGTTCTGTTGGTGGAAGCTCACTAGTTGTCAAACAGCTATGCAGCTGCTGCACTGGTCATCTTCATCACTGTCCCTCGTCCTTAGTTTGCAGGCATCTGACACCACTCGAAGCCTCGCACCTTACACCGGCTTACACAGACGTCCTGCAGATGTCTGTCAGGATCAGTTAGTGCCATCCGTCCCAGCAGGATCAGAGTCTGTGACAGCCTTCTGATGAGACTGAAACAGCGTGCAGGCACATTCTTCCACATTTAAATGTTTGGTTTATAGGACTAATATGATATTTAAAGAGAGTTTTTGAGAATGGTAAAAAAAAAAAATGGAGTGCTAACAGGTTATTAGGAGATGATTACTGAATGCTACAAAACTGTAACATATTTAAAAAAAAACATATAAGTCCTATCATTTATAACTTATGTTACATTAGTAACCAATAGCCTACATCATGTGATCTAACCCTTTGTGGCCTCTTAAAGGAATTTCCACAAAGTCAAGTGTTTTTCAGTAACTTAACGCAAGACAACTTTAATTGTGTAGCATATTTCAGCAACAAAGCAATGATAAAGAAAAGTTAGACTTAAGCTAGAGTTACAGTGTAGTATTAAAATCAACATTGTTCAGATTTAAACTCACAAGGGTTTAAATAATTCAGTCAAACAAACAAGTTGGTTGCCTTGATTTAAAGGAACTGGAGGTTTCAGAATTCCTGCAGTTTTAAGAGTTAACCACAAAGTGCAAACTGTTCAGCTTAATCATAGTTTTGCATTGTGATGTTTTTGAACATGCCTGTGCATGAGGCTAGATGCTTCAGTGAAAGGATATTTTGTTAAAGGACTCTAGTTTTCCAAAGACTGCTGCCATTTCTGAAGCCGGCATAAACATAGGTAGTTGAAACAAAAATGAATTTGATTGTGATTTGGCCACAGAAGGTGCTAGTATGCGGCTAAATGGAAATAAAAGTGTATCGAAGGTCATATAGATCCTGTTTATTAAATAGTGTTACAGGAAGGCAGACTATTGTAGAGCACCTGAGCCTCGGTGCAGAGCTGCATGTCCTCCACCCTCTGGCGATAGCTTTCAAACTCGGCAAGCGCCTGCCTCTTCATCCTCTCGTGGAGCTCCATGGACTCCTCCAGAGACTGGATCCGCCTCTTCAGGTCCATCTCATCGCTGATTTTACTCTTGTACTGTGACAAACATGCAAGGTTTAGTTAGGCATGCTGTATCTTTCCTGGTTTACTTATTTTAATGGCAGCAAATGTGGAACTATTACTCGCAATTATAATAATATTTAAAATTATATTCATTATAACAATATCTACATGTGCAATAAGCTACGCCTACAATCAGAGCAAAAATTTGTCCCTCCGATTTGTCAGAATATGATATATGTGAAAGGAATTATGACATTTTAGGAGTTTGCATTCACAAACCCTCCCATAAACAAGGCAAAAGATGTTTAAACAAACAAACAAAAAACTGCTGTCTCTGTCAAGAATAAAAAATTGTGGATATCTGTTTTAATTAAAACTCCATTTTTAATTATTTTGGCTGATATGAACAGAGTGTAAATTTGGCCATAAATTACCTCATTATGAAAAACAGCTGAAAGTGAGAATTAAAAGATTAAATAACTACATGCAGTTCAGATAAACTAATCATACTGCATTCAAAGCACATCAGTGGGCTCCTTCCTCAGGGACTTTGCACGGAAGAATGACATGGAAATGTGTGCATTATTACTGCACACTCATGACAGAAAAAAACAATTTATGTACTAAAATAATAATAATAATTAAAAAAAAACCATTTATGTATATGCAACGATTTATGTACCAAGATATACTTTTATAAAATCACCTGGTCCCTCCAGGTATTCAACCTCATATGGATGCCATCTATGGCCATTTTTATACCATGCCTTCATTTTTCTTCTAGATAGCTAAGCATTCAAAAGCAGTATATAACAAATCACAATCAACCGCATTTACAACAGCATTTAAAGACACTTTTAACCGTAAGAATTTACAGTAATCCTTTATTCATATCTTTTCATTTTTTTATTGTTATTTTGGCCCATTTATCTTTATAATGTTGCGTCAGTTGACTGGGATTTGTGGCATCGCAGTCTTTTGTTTACTCAGCCATTCTGTTGTCGGTTTACTGCTCTGTTTGGATCCAGTATCGTGTGGCACAGTTTAGACTTCAGCATTTGCACAGATGGCCTCACATATGAGTCCAGAGTATTATGGTATACTGAGTTCATAGTTGACTCAGTGACGCCGCATCATACCAGCTGTCAAGCATGGCATTGGAGGAGGGATGATCTGGACTTGTTTTGCAGCCACATGATCTGAGCACCTCCACTTTGGTCTCATCTACATAAGTGATATTAGCATTTCTCCACAAGTACAACCCTTTTTTTGTTGGAACATCTTTAGGTTAGATTGCAGTGTGTATTTGGTGTGTTGATAAGCTTTCGCAATAGCTAAACATTTCCTTCTAGCCTTTTAAGATTTTGTACTGAAGATGAAGAGAGTCAGACCACTGTGTAAAGCATTCCCAGTGGGGTCTAAATGTGGACTTTGTGGTGGACAATCCATGTTTGAAAATGACACCATGTTCCTGGAATCATCCCAGTCTGAGCCCAATGATTCTGTCATTTTGGAATATGCCCATGCCATAAGACCATAAGACCATTTGACCTTTTACATTGTTCAGTGGTCCAGTTTCAGAGTTTTACTGCAGAACTTCTTTGACCAAAATTCACCAAACATTTAAGAAATCTCTAATCTGGATCATTTCGGATTTTTTTCTGCGGGTATTTTTTATTTATAGATTATAGTTCACCACTATCGTTTTGAAAACCCGAACATTTTAAAACCCACTTTTAATTGTTTTGTTTGCTTGATGCAGGTGAGAGGTTTGACACAAACAGAGTAACATTTTCTCTTTATCACAGTATGTGTCTTCCAACATTGTTCTAAGGGGATAAAAAACGTAACCAATGCACTGGTGAGAATTAAATATCAATGAGGCATGAATAAGTCATTGCCAGGCTTTTAACTAGTTGCTTAGTTAAATTCAAGTGGTGGGGGAGTTGTTCAGATTTGTAGGGGACTGGGACAATGCAAGCCAGCTCAGAGAACAACTGTCCGTCTTCCCCAAATTTATTATCTGGATTCAGCGTCAGCTTCAACTTATGCTTCATTTTCCCTGACATAGAAATGTTTGTTATGTTTTGGACAGATCTCAAATGCTGCAGCTCCTCATATAAGATGGGCTCAGAGTGGCATGAAGTGGCTCACCCACCCTCTGAAACCTGCAGCTTTCAGAAAAAACACCCATGACCTTCATGCTTGAAAAGGCAGCTCTCAAGCTCTCTGCGTGGTATTTTGACCAAAGCATGTCAAAGATGTTTCAGTCAAGGTGATTAGGCCAATGTCAACTTGAGAAAAATGACATGATCTGTCTACTTTAAGGTGAAATATGTACCACATTATTATTTTCTGATACATAAACTCCCAATATTTGCAGAAGATGTCCTTTGCAAGTGAATGTAAGTTTAACCCCTCAAGGTTAATCACATTACTCACAAGGAAGAAAACACTTCTCATTGCAGCTGATGACATGAACACTTAAATAATGGCTATGCAGTTAATGAAGTTGTTTTGTTTGTTTTTTTTTTCAGTTTGACTGTGGTCTGAGCTCTTCTGTGGATCTCTCTCAAGAGTGGAGGGTTCTAGATATAGTTCAGCAGAGGATGATTGTGCAATTAAAGCCTCACTGAATATTACATGACCGTGGTGAGTCTTCTTTAGAATATTCAGTTCTCTCTGTGTGTGTGTGTGTGTTGTGGTGAAGCTTTAGTCATAATTTTCTTTTTCCATCACCTTCACCCGATGAGTTTTTTTCTGTCTGTAGGCGAAGCGTCCAGTTAAGGTGCTGACACACTCCCGACCCTAGTCTACCCACCCACTTTAACTCTGAGTTCCTGCTCTCCATTCCTGGACAACCTGTTGAACCTCCCACTGGGGAAGGTCTGAGGACTCCACCAAACCCCATATCTCAGATGAGTTTTTGTTTGTCCTGAAAATTGCTAATCCTGGCTTTTTTTTTTCAGTTTATACTCTGTCAGTAGCTGCCTTCTCTGCGGAAAGACTAACTGTGGCATTTTTAGTTAAGTTTTAAAGAGACTAAGCTCTGAGTTTTTGTACCTTTTTATTTGAGCAATAAATTTGTCCCCTGAGCCCTGCTCCAACCCATCCTGCTTTTGAGTCTCCCGATTTCCTGAGCCCTCACAGCAGAATCAATAGCTTTAAAGAAAAAAAGTCTTTCTATCTCATATCTCCTCCTCTTCAGGTCTCTTTCCATCTGCTTCCTACTTTCATTACAGGTCACAATGTTATCTGCAAACATCTTTGTTCAAGGAGCCTCCTGTCTGACCTTATCTGTCAATCCATCAATCATTATTTTTCAAGTTTTTCCAGTATAGAATGCAAAGAAAGATGATTTCACCCACATGACATTGTTCTAGAAATCATGAAAAAATAAATTTTGTCAACCTGCAGAATCTTCTCTCTGGTCTCGGAAAGAATCTGCTGCACCTCCTCTTCATGTGCCTCTTTCAGAGTGGCGATGGCAGCTTCGTGTTCATCGTTTTTTGTGTTAAGTGCATAGATAACCTGCAACACATATGAAAGAAACACATTAGTTGCTATACATGATCATTATTAGGCTACTATTAAGTGTTAATAGTTGTAGAAGACTGAGCATTCTGCTGATTGGGGTCAGCGTATATCAGGAGTTGTGTTGGATATACTGTATGTTGCTAAATATTTAATGGGGACAAACATCATTTCACAAGAGTAAAGTAAGGGAATATGGGGGATCGAATAATAAATCTGCAAGATGAGAGCATGACTCACACGGAAGCTGTTAGAACTTCTTCAAAAATCTCAATCATTTTTAAATACACAGTAGGCTCGACAGGATTGAAATGTCTGAACTTGTGCAGAAAAAGAGTTGATGCTAGATATTAGATAAATATTTGAAATAGCAAAAATTAAAAAGAGTTAGACACAGTTCCTTTTAAATCTTTCACCAATGCATTAAAAGATACAATAAATATCATTTTTCAAACTTTCAGTTAAGGTTGAAACAGCACTCTGAAGCATGTAGCACTGGCTTAGCATCAAAATTGTTCACAGATACTCTGACTCTCTCTGATGGGTGCAAAAGTTATCTTTCATATCTCTTTAAATACACAAATACAGTACATACACAATCACATCACTAGGTTAACTTTCAGAAAGTTAAACTAGTCTTGTGATGAGATTTTCACCTGTGCAAGTAGAATAAAGTGTACTATAATGTTACAGTTCATAATTCCTACACAAACCAGCTGAGAGATCAAATGCAAATGTAAGGATTAATTCAAGCATAAGACCTGTAATGCTTCTGCATTATAAATGAGGTGAGATGCCATGAAAATGAGCTACGGTTCTGTATACACATGAACTTGTGCACAGTTCTGTACAGTATATGCAGCAGAATCACTTCCTGTCCACGCCCTGACAACTCTAGCATTAGATCAGTGATGCCCCACAGTCATAAATTAGAAACGGGTTGGTGCTGTGCATTGCCGGGGATAAAAATAACACAAGCAAACTGTTGTGCATGAGATTGACCTTTAAATCTGTCCCAAAAATACACGCAGCCATCCAGAGAGCCATAATCTGACAGCGCAGAGATCCCCCGGCTCACAGGCAGGGAGAGGGAGGACAGAAATGGGTTTCACATTTCCACATGAAAAATCATGAGACACTTTCCCCTGACTCCTGTCCCCACCGTGCGAAAGAAAGATATGTGTTACCTCTTTGAAAAAAACGAGTCAATAATTCATCACATTGAACTGGACAAGGCAAAAAAGAATTCATCTCAAGAATTAGAAAAGGGGGATCCAGAAAAACAAGAGCACAAAGAAGAGAGGGTGTTTGTGTGAAGCAATGGCATCTACGCTTGATGCTCTGCAATGACTTAGTAAGAGATAAAAGCATGCAATTTGACAAATAGGGGTGTTTATCAAATAAGTGTTTGTTTATTCCCTGCAGAATTTGCCGGTTTTGTTGGCAACTGCAGAGCTTTACTCAAGAGAGAAACTTTGACACTTTATAACAGTTTAAGTCCCTCATCTGATTTGGCTGAGTCGTGAACGTGATCTTTACAGCTGAGTATGTTCTCATCTGCTTTCACTGTCGTTTGGCCGATAATACAACGTTGGAATTAGTTTTTATCTCAAATGCTAATGAAAGTAGACTCTGCTGCAAGCTAGACTACTTATTACTGGTGCAATTTTTCATTAAAATAAAAAAATGAATACACTGACTGCCTGAAACCATTAAAATTGATTCAAGAACTGTCCAACACATGATTAAAAGGAGTTGAACCATCATCTTTGAGGAACTCTGATTGGAACAAAGCTCTTGAATGCCTATGATCACAGATCACTTAAACGTTTGGTGAAATCTAATCAATGAAAAGCAACAACAGACTTCACAGCCAAGTGCAATAGAAGAAGTAAGACCATATTCAACACACACAACGCTAATCAGATTTATGTGATTCCATTAAGATGATCATATAAGAACGAGAGGCGCTGCGGCTAAAGTGACGTATCCCTGATGCCCAGTGCCTGCTGTGCGAGCATGTGGGGGTAGTGCTGTTATTTAAGGTTGCTTGAGTTTGCCAGGTCAAGATTCAGCAAAGCATTATATGTAAATCAGGACCATACAGCATGAACTTGCTACATCTGTTATTTCCCAATGACTTCTAAACTGTCCCTGCTTAAAAGCAAAGACGAAATTCAGCAAATGTCTGTTTTTCTTTTTCTTATCTCAGATATTTTCAGAAAGACAATACAGTGGAATATTTTTGTAACATAAGAGCTTCTATACAAGCCCAGTTTAAATTCTGGTAAACATCAAATATTCCCTTGCAGTGTGTAAACACACCGTTCTTTATTCTTTATTCATACAAGAACTGGTTATTCACAAACATCCAGACTTATACTTAAAATTCTTTATGACACAAGCTATTTTAACTTCAAAACTTTCACCTGGAGAGCTCATATCCTCTAATTATGCCTGACTAAGCAATATCTCTTGTGTCTTTGTAATGATGCGGCTGTGGGTTTTACTTTGGATATTCCTTCACCATAACAGGATATTCTTCGTTTTTTTATTACCCTAGAGACGGCAGTCATCACAGCAGGACTTCAGACTATCATTTCTACAAGCACTCTTCTCACTAAAACTTTTAGAAGCGCAAGCCCTGCAGAAGTACCTTTAAAATTAACATTAGATCAACAAAAATCTGTATTTTTAATTCATTTTGACTGCACTACCTGTTAATAAATGATTTAGAAAGAAACAGAAATTAACTTATATTAGCCTCCTAAGACTTGGTGCATATTGTTTTCTTGCTGCTTTGGGCCGCCATTAAGAAATTAAATATTATGACATAGACAGCAAAATGTGTGATGTCCACATATGCGTAGGCCAAGTCTTAGGAGGTTAAAGAAACTTACAGAACTCAATTAACATTTTTAAAGGACAAATAAAGTGGAAAAAGTTATTAAATTAAAAAGTTTATCTTTGTCAGCGACACAAAATATAACCTTCAAAATAAAACAATAACGTAGAATTTTTTGTTTCGATAACAGGCTCACATTCGTCCTCCTAATCCTCCTCCTGTCTCGTCAATTCAGGATTCAGAAATATCTCCAATTCACAGCAAAAGTCACCTCACAGCACTTAAAAACAAAGTAAAACAAAAGGTAAATTTCGGTCCTTTTTTTTTTTTTTTATCTGTCACGTAAGCAAACAAGCAGTGGTTGGAATGTGACGACCCATGTCTTACCTTTGGATCCATGTCCCAAACTGTTTTAGTCCCTGCACTGCTGCCCGGAGAGTCTGACTCTAATCCTCTCACTCACACACGACACTTGCTCTAAGTCATGAATGTACGAAAGCCCAAAATGCTCTCTCCATTAGTGGTGTTTGAAATGATCTCAGTCTAAAAAGGGAAGTTGTGGGTTGTGCTTGTGTGCTTTTTTCAGTTGGATCGCCACAAAAATTTGTTACAAAGTACAACAAAATGGTATCAGCTGGTTTTCACCTAGGCTTGAAATAAAACAACGCAGTGAAGCGTTGTGTAGGTGCATGACTACAACAGTAGCTGGTAAAAACAGTAATTCTTTTAGGGTGAAATGATTCATGACATCATATTTTGCCAAATTTTCTCTTCCTTTTAGCTTACATTTAGAATCACACTGTAGAGACTGAGTATTTTTACGAATAAGCGCTAAAATGCAGTGTGAATGACTTTTGTTAAAAGTTGGGGCTATAAAAATAAAGTTGAATTTTGAGGAGAAAAGGCATAATTAGTAACTCTGGTGGATGCAAAAGAAAGCAAATAACAATCCCAGCACTGGTCAGGTCAAGCCTTTATAGAACTGCCAAAATGTTAACATATTTGAATCAACTAATGCATTAACACCGTACTTTGTTAATTGCCAAAACTGGAAACATCTAAAAGTTTGGAATATAGGCCTTTCATGTCAGGTCACATAATGGATGCACATGAATCAAATCAAATCAAATCAAACTTTATTTATATGGCACTTTTTGTACAATAAAATGCAGCACAAAGTCCTTTAACAGTAAAAACAAAACCAGTCCCACCCATTCACTCCCCCGCCCCCACCTCCCGCCCTAAACTTCTCCATGAAGGCTGAACTCACAAGGAAGCAGTCTGCGCTTTTATTTAAGGCTTTCATGCTAAGACTCTTTCACTGTTTTGTGTTCATAAATGTGCAATGAAATGGTCAAGATAAAAAAGCAAACTGCAAAGAGCCAAGCAAAGCTGAGAAAAGTTGGTTTGCTCCAAAATAAAACATCTTTTCCTCATCACTTCTAAATTATTCACCCACCTCCGTCTCTCATTAGCTTCGGACGGGGGTGTAGGAAGCAGGCGTAACACTTAGAGGAGATAAAATCTCCATCACATCCCAAGAGTCATCCGTGCATTTCAGCCGATGAAATGCACAAATGAGATTGATGTAGGGGCCGCTGATACATTCACACACAAGAATGCGCACATAAGTGCTGACGCAAACAAGCCTGACCAGCACAGACTATCAAGATCCTCGTGAACCACTGAAAATGTGTCCAAGCTCGCGAGTCATTTGCCTGACAGATGGTCAGAAGCAGTGATGAGGAAACCATTGTCTGTGAGTGTATGTCTCCTTACAGACTCCAGGAGGATAACACATGCAGCTTGAAAGTTAAAGGTTAAATTAAAAGTTAAGGTTCACTGTCAACAACATATATTGAGGACTGAGAACCTGTAATGTGCCAGTCAATGATGTCCTTTTCCAAGTTTCTGCGAGTGCACCTTTCGATTTCTGGGAAATGTAACATTTTGGCTGTTTTGAGTATTACATGACAAATACTCAAGAATTGCTAAGGGCAGCCGCTGCCTTTTGGGAATGTGTGTGTAGAACACAATTTATGGGACTTTCTTTGTCTGAACTGATCCTCCAAAGCAATGCATGTTCCCAGACAACGCTCTTGTTAAGGCAGTACAAAGCATTAAAGAAAGTGCTGCTGCAAGGCTGAACTATAATTTTTCTGTCAAGGTGTTGTGTGGTCACCCTGCAGGTACTTGCAGAATTCAGCTAGAGATTCAACCCTCTGAACTGCAGCTACACAAAATGCTTGTGCACTGCAGTACAAAGAACTGACTGCATTTGCATCCCCTCACTGATGCAGAAAATCTCATCAAGAACTAAGTTCCTTTTATGAATCATAAACCACATGACACTCAAAAAAAAGCTGACCTACCAGTTCAAGTTCTTGTGGTCTTCCCATCTTTAATGTCAACAAGACAAATAAGATGTTTGTGGATGTGAGGAAGACCAGGAATCAGGCAAGCCATCTGAATAATTCCTGGGATTTTTTCCCAGGAGAGCAGATGGACGTGTTGGAGGACCACAGATACCTGCTGGATAATGAAGTTGGATAACTAACTGGACTATAGATGGAGTGCTGAAGGTGTATGAAATAAGCAACAGAGCAGACTGTAGTTCTTGAGGACGCAAAGGTCCTTCACTCTTTAAAAGAGGCTGTTGTCCACCATCCATGAGGTGCAGTTTTATCTGAATTCATCTGTTGGAGCAGCAGCATGAGAGTGAGTGACTTTAAAAAAAACTCAACAGACTGTTCAAAAAACAATGTTGCATTATCTGTGAAACATCATGGACAGAAATGCACACCCTCTGCACAACAGTGATTAAAAGAGAAACTTCTTCAGATCCCCTAAAATATATATCAGTGCCGATGGAAGCTCCTGCCACCAGTTATAACTTTCTACACTCTTTATCACAAGTTATGGGGATCTTTTTAATGCTGGCAAAGTTTCTACTGCAAAAAAATATCATCTTCTTTCAAGGTTTGATAAATTATACTTGAATGGAATTGAACCTGTGTAGCTCAATGTAACTGAGCAAAACACCATTATCCAGCCTTAAACCTGCAACACAACACAGGAATGACAATTCATTGGTTCATGAACTGTCATGAACCAGGGTTCCCATTTCCATATCAAGTAGATAACAAAAATATGAAAATATATTTAAATAAATATTAAATCAGTAAACATTATTTTGAAATCAGTAATAATGTCTAAGAAATAAATCCAGAAATATGAAATTTAAATATATGAATATTCAGATGAGTTGATATTGTTGAATAAATGAATATTTTCAAAGGGCATTTTTTTATTGCGTGGCTTTTTTGTTCTCACAAAAAATCTGGGCAACGACATTATAAGAGCGCTTTCTATCAAACCAAAAAGAAAAGTTGTAGGCTATAAATCACACAATGGGCTTGACAATACAAAACCACTGATACTAGGGGGAACTACAAAGTCAGATATCAAAGGAGCATTCTGGTGAAAACAACCCCATTTGTTAGATAATTTGTTAATACCAACCATAGCTGGAAAAGAATCTTAAGCTTTATCTCAAGAACACTGAAGAAAGAAAAAAAAAACATTGATCCTAATAATGGCACAGGTAAGAGAGAGTTAGAGAACTGAGACTGAAAGCAGCAGTTCCAAATGATATACCATCCTCCATAACTTTAACAAAGTATTTTTATTAAAGGGATTTAAGACAGGACCAAAGCTACCTTTATGCTACTTGAAAAAAGAAGTGGGAGGATATACGGTGGAAGGTGGAGACCTTTGGAGTGGAAGGTGTGAGGGTCAAACTTGGGAGTCGATGTTATTAACTGTTAGTGCCTTCCTCCAAGACAGGTGACGTTATTGTACCCTTCTACTGCTTGTCACAGTCTGTTGATTATGTGACCAATTAATATTAAGCCACAGGAGTCAACAATAGGGCTGTACAATATGAAAAACATGCAATACTGTTACTGAAAATTGCAATGGAAATTTAATTTGAATTATATAATGTGATCTGCTTTGCTGCTACGATCACATTGTTATTAGTTTGTGAATAGAAACAATTAAAAATGTGTCATTTGTTTTAAACTGTGATGGTTTTATTAAACAAGCTAAGTTCCATGGGAATACAGCCTTGGTTGTTTCATGTGAAACACTGTCACGGTCCCTGGAAACATTTTCTGCAGAATTTTGAGGGGAATTTAAATTAATACCACCAAATAGAGACGGCAATTGGGTGTTTGAATCGTCCCAGTGTCATATCAGTTCGACATGTCTGCTTCCACTTTTAACTCAAACTTTACTGAGACCTGGAGGAAAAAAACAACAGCGGGAGAACTTTTGGCACATTCACAGCTGTGTCCTACCAATGCAGGAGTTAGGTGAAGGTCAGTGTTAAGTATTAACTTTTACAAAGGCATATTTATTCCTTTAGATCAACAAAGATTAAGATCTGGACTACGTCCTACATATCAAGGGGATGATGTAAGATTCAAGCTTTGTAGTGTTCAATCACTTTGCTGACTTGTTTGATGCCATCAGCAAATTCAGCATACTCCTTCAGAGGACCGGCGTGATCTTGCCACAGGTAGAGAAAAGGCTTCACAGGCTGTCAAAAGGGATCAAAAATCTCCTCCTGACTGTTTAGGCCGCAGCAGAGCCAAGCCATCTGGCAGACAAGAACAAGTCTGTAACCCAATGTTGTGCTTTTATTAACTTAAGTTCATTTTCATTTTTATTTATTTGTCTCGAGCCAACCCCTTAATATTTCAACTTTGGGAGCCATCATTACAGGAGAAACTGCTGGATCAACAGAAAACGAGAGCTCGAACGAGAGCACACCAAAGCCGCAGCAAACAATGCCGAGAGTGCAGCGATGCACATGAGATAAAAATTCATCCGTCCACTGGGCAAATAAAAGGAACATAAAACATATCTTTTGTTTTCTTAAGATGCACGGGTGAGTGATGCAGTCAGAGTGAGTGTATCCATCATATTTGACAGTCTGATGTAACATATTTTATTAACATTTGAATTCCTGATTTTGACAGAGAGGACTAAAACCATCAGTGTCAAATATGAAACCACCAGACAAACAAAGAGACAAGACAGTGGTGGGTGCAGTGTGTGTGTGGTGATTACTGTAGAATTTGGTCGAAGGGGGCGGGGGGGGTATAATGATAGTGACAACAGAGACTTCTACAGCAACAATAACCATCAAGCCAATATTTAATATCAACAATTACAGTGTCATTATTGTTGCTATTTTAATTAGTAGTAGTTCTACTAATGACAACAAGGGTGCAGGTCCCCGAAGGCCCCTGCCGCAGATGGGGTCCCCACATCAGAGGGACATTCCAACAATCCCGGCCCCCCATAAATGAAAGTTTTACCACTGAAGAAGCTGAACAGATGTGGTTAATTTGGAGAAAAAAGGGCTACAAGGCCCAACTACAAGAGCTGTCCTTGAGAGAAATTCCCCTCAAGTGGTTCTCAGGGGAAAGTACTCAAAAGAGAGACGTGTAGAAAAAAGTTGCCTTAGTGCTTTTTGCTTGGTTGAGCTGTAATCTCTGTGATAAGCTGGTCACATAAGGTTTACTTTTCTACATGTGTTTCTTTTACTTTTCACATTGATTTTTTAAACTAAATAAATCAACACAAGAAACACAGTAGCTTGGTAATTAGCACCGGTGGGTTCCTGGTTAGAATCCCACCAAGGGTCTTTCTGTGTGGAGTTTCTCCCCACACTAACCTTTGATTTTTCTGTGGGTACTCTGGCTTTCTCCCACAGTCTAACAAACTGTATTTCAGGTTAATTGGTGACTATATAACGGACACAGGAGTGTGTGTGTGTGAGTTGAGTGTGTGTGGTTGTTTGTCTATGGCCTTTCGATGGACTGGTGATCTGTCCAGGGTGTACCCCCGGCTTTCACTCAAACAGGGCTGAGGTAGTCTCCAGCACACCCCTGTGGGCCTACATAAGGGATAAGTGGATATGGATGAGGAATGGATGGATAAAACAACACATTCACACAATATTGATGTTGTATAATATAATTAGAATAGAAATGTTGTGAATTTGTTGAGCTCCATGACTGTTTATTTCTTGCTCCTAACTGGTGCTCCAAAAATACAGTGAGAAAAAGTTAGTGTGCAGCCCTGACAGCATAAAGAAACTGTTTCCCCCTTTAGTTAACTTAGTGTTATAGTCCGTGAGTCTCATCTCAAACCTCAACAGTGACATTTGGGAAAGTTTATATGAATCTTGTTTTGCATAAATTAAAGAATGCCTTTTTTTAAAATAGTAAAATCAATAATACTATCAATTTCGACCATGTGAATAATTCTGAGGAGTGAGTGTAAAAGGAAAACTTAGATGCGTCTCATAGCAGAGATCCTTCCTCCAAACTGGGTTAATCGTTTCTAGTTCTTGCAGCACTTTGCCTAAAATATTGTGATAACAGTCAGATCCATGGGGTGTGAGCAAAATACAGCACATATTGTGTGTCAACTGGGAGACAGCCACAACTAAGAAACAGACTAAGACTCACACCAGGCTGGCTGCTGCTGCTGCTCAGTGAAGCGTAACTCTGCTGTCAAACTGCAGAAACTGGAAAATCCAACTTTGTAAAATCACGGCCCTTCTAATTAACTTTTTACCATCTTTCTTGACTTCGTGCTTATTCTTCTTTCATGAACTAACAACAGCTTCAAAGCCACGTTAAAGTGAGGTCAACTGGAGTTGGTCTACTCTTCTGCACATTTTACTACTCTCCTCTTCTTGTGTTTAGTCCTTGTTAGTGAGGACAGGTAATACCCTGAGATTATTCTGAGAAGCTTTCTTGCCATTTATGTGTCAAAATAAGGTTTGATAAACAAAAAAAAAAACAACAACAAAAAAAAAACAAATTGAAACTAATGTCAGAAAACAACAATCAAATCTTACTATTTACATATTTTTTGCAAACAGCAAACTAGCCCATGTTAGTTTTTTCGAAGTTTGTAAATGAATCTACATTTTTTAAAAAGTTCGATTTAGTTTTTTTTTTTTTTTTTTAATATATGTATGCCACAATAATGTTTCTTGGTGGGAATGAGCTGATAGTAAAAGACTATTTGGAAACGTGGTTTTTGAGTTGATATATAGGTGATATTTCAATAATCTTTCAAAGCCGGTAGTCAATATGAGGCAGACAAAAATTCAGCGGAGACCAGAGTCAGTCCAGTCCTCTGTGAAGGCAAATGTGTGAATGTGCTTTTGTTTCAACAGTATTCCTGGGAAGTAGGAGCTGGTCATGACTGATTTAATGTGAAAGGCTTTTAGGATAAAAGTCAGGAACATCAGACATGTTTTAACATGATATGCATCCAGGGGCAGTATAAAATACATGGTCTGCTACAACGACTGCATGTAGCCAACTAAAGAAAACTATATGAACTGGAAGGGAAACATAGTGAACAAGCATCATCAGCAGTCGGCAGTTAAGCAGGATTTATGGTTCTGCACCACAACTAGGAACAAAGCCCACCTATAGGTCTTATGCTGCTAGCTTTTATGCTTGTTCGTTGTTGTTTATGTCGCTCTGTAATTACAACACCAAACACTAGGTGGCGGTGTGGCTTCCACTTCGCAGCAATGTAGCTGGCAGTGCTGAGCTTCTTTTCTGTATACGCTTTATCTAGATCAGCAATAACAGTGGAGCGAATGAAATTTGATGTTTTCTTTTTTTATCTGGTGTTACAATTTACAGTATCTTTTACACATCTTTTTAAATGTAATAAATATAAAAATATATATGTCGACTTTCTGCAATGAAAGAACAAAATTAGTACCCTAGTGTAGTGACTTGAAGTCATGAATCAAATCATATTATACCTAAAAATTCAAAATGATTCACAGTCCAAACATTTAAGTCAACTGACACTTGTTTTTAGCACTTTCAAACTTAAGTCACTTAATTACTATTTTATGATCAGGATTCCTGTAGTAATTTCAAAACTCAGAACCACAGTTAACAAAATAAATAATTAAAGGCAGCATTTATTTATTTGAATAATGTCAGTAGGAGAGATCTGACAGGGGAAATACACAAGTCATAACTTTTTAACTAGTTTTTCAAAGACAAGACTGGTGATCAAAACAAATATGCTGTTTCATCTCCACAGTTTCTCCACTCTCACACTTTTAAAAAACTGTCACTTTAAATTGCTCTCACGGCTTTTTTAAAAAAAATTGTTCTTCCTTTTCTGGCTGCCAACAGAGGAGATAAAATTAACAAGATCCTCGTGTTCCTTCTCTTCCGAAACAACTTAAAAAAGGTGGATTATAGTGTAGCTCATGGAAAATATACAGAGGAGTTCTTGGATCTGTTTTTACTCTTTATTTATTTTTAAGTTCAACTCTTTCCTGTGGTGTTTCTCGTAGAGTCAAAAGGTACAACATGAAACATCAAAATAGATTTATCGTCACCGACTGCGTTGTGTAGGGAGAGATTGGAAGCAGATGCAGTCTAGATAATAATCTGATCGTATTAATAGGTTCATCAGACTTTGATAAAGGTCAACCTAAACCTGCATTTTATACCAATTATACCAAAGTAGTAGGGTGAACGCTGCTTATACAAAGTCTTTTACCAAAGTTAATTGCACCGACACAGAATTAGAGGTAACGTGCAGACAGGAGACCAACGCTTACATCAGGAATAGTAGTAAGTTTATAAATGATTGTGTAACAAGCTTTACAAAGGTTGAAAGAGATTCAACATACACAAGATGAAAAGATGGTGGTTCCCTTGAAAATGTAGCAAAGGATCTAACGACTGAAAAGACAAAAAGAAACAAATAGCTGGTCATCTCTCTTTACTTTACTCTCACAGCCCTGAAGACAAACACACGCACACACAAACACACACACCTTCTTTAAGATGACTCTCAATCAGCCGATGGGACTTTGATGATAATGGCGGTGTCTAATGACCACCATTTCAACATCCTAATGCTAGCCAGCAGTCATTTTCTATCTGGTGGCAGCAGAGCTTTGTCTTGTGAGTGTGGGGTTATGAGCACAAAAAAGAAAAACTACACACTATAAAGAACACATTTAGGACTGAAGGAAGTAACGTTGACTACAATGCTGGTGTCTTCTGTGTGTTTAATTTCTTATTAAAAAGTTACGTAATCTTTATTATATTATTTTATTAAAGAAGCAAAAAGGACTTTCCTCATTTTGAAATATTAATTTCACTTCCAGGGACATTTGCTTACTTTTATGGAGGGTCATTTAGCTTGTACAGTCTGCCAATCCTGCCATCAGCAATAATCAGCCAAAATAACTTTGGACTCTTGTCCTGGTTGTCTCTTTTGTCAAGTCCATATCAGGCACGGCACTACATCACGCATCACCACTGAAACTGTCTCACAGGCACATAATGGGCATCACAGCAGAGGTGATTAGGAGACTGAAGAAAGTCATAACAAAAGAGAAAATGAGGGACTGACCAAGTAAGAAACTAAACAAAAGGACAGCATGTGTATATATATGTGTGTGTGTGTGTGTGTGTGTGTGTGTGTGTATATATATATATATATATATATATATATATATAT
>JAOWBL010024341.1:0-32303 GCA_028564865.1 Zenarchopterus dispar
ATCTATCTATCTATCTATCTATCTATCTATCTATCTATCTATCTATCTATCTATCTATCTATCTATCTATCTAGAGTTTCTCCATCCTTGTTTACAGTCACCATGGTTACAGGTATCATTCTGTTCGATATTAAGGTTCGTGGAAAAGCTCCAGTGTTCCTGTCCTGCTGCTGTTTGTTGATCCATCAGACAGAATCAGTAAATCCAGTGAATCTTATCTCCAGTCTGACTGTGCGAACCAAACTACTCTCTAGCTGCCTTTCCTGTTCATCTGGTATTAGTGATAGCATAGTAATTACCTGCTTTTTACTGCTGAAGAGCATCAGCAGCTCCCTCGGCAGAGGATGCCTTTTGTTCATTAAATTCCTTCTGAGAATTGTGGTCTGATCACAGGACAGACTGAATGTAAGGAGCATCGTTTGAACAGCGGTAAAAGAAAAAGAATAATGGACAGTCAGAGGCAGAGATGTTGACTCATTTGTTCACATGTCCATCTTAGAGTAGAATACAGTGCAATTTTATTGTGAGTTTGCTGCAAATATCACGGCATCAAAGACAAAAAGAAATAGTATTTCTCTCTCACCTAAAAAAATACAACTTAAACACACCAGAAAATCTTTAAGTTGTAATGTGCACATATGTTGTCGAAGTCATTCTAAAACTTTCAGTTCACCTTTACTCTGGACAATGACTTCCCAGAAGTCCCTCAGACATGACCACGTCCATGTATCAGGGGGAATCCCAACTATTTATTCTATGTGTTTTTCAAATAACTTAGCTGAAGTAGTCTAACTGATAACTTGCTTTCACCGCGTTGATCGACTGCAGTCACAGTGTTGTAAATTTGTAAGAGCTATTTTGCATCCTTCTTTCCACTTCTGACACTCTGAACATGGTCTGCGGCATTTGGATAGCAGTTATTCTGAGATATGGGACAATCTAGAAACATCATTACTGAATAGAAGTAATCTAATCACTTATGTCAGGGTCGGGTTCAGCTACATCTCTAATGAAACATCGTCTTCTGACCTGAAGCATCTTCAAAGGCAGATTTGCTCTCCGCTCCCTCTCTGAGATATTGATCAGACCATCAGAGCCTGAACGCCATAATAGTAGCTGTAAATTGCATTTTGTTTGTTTTGGGTACAGTGTGTACCTTTCAGGGGAGGCTGAGGGAAGCCCTGCAATATCGATCAGACACATGAGTATCCCAGCCGGGTTAAAAGGATGGTCTGCTTATTGCAGCTGTCGTGTAATTCGACCCAGTGGTCAGGCTCAACCCTGGGACGCTCTGTGTCCTCTGGCATTTTTCAAATATCTATACAGCCATTATCTGTACAAGCTTCGATGATATTCAGGGTCAAGGGTGCCAGCTGGAGCGCGTCAACCAGTCAGTGGGAGCAAAGCTGGGATACACCCCAGACAGGTTCCCAGGTCATCACAGCTCTGCTCTTTTGGTCATGTGAGATTGACCGAATCTGAATTTTTATCATTCTCAATCATTTATTTTTTAAAGATTTTTAACAAGAAACCATGAGAATATAATAGATTTCAAAATAAGAGCAGAGAAAATTCAAATGGATGTTTGTCACATTCAAAAACTAAGCACACCGCATGTCCATGATATGTAGGAAGCCCAGGATTTGTTCAGTTCACACTATATGACCTGTGGTTGCATTAATATGTTGCTCTAATAGATAGATTTTTTGAAAATTCCTTTGCATTAAATCCACTAAGTAGTGAGCGATTTCATGACTCAGATTAGAAGTTATTGTTAGATTTCACGAGATCTGAACTGCGACAGGAAGGGAACTCTAGTCTCCTTTAATGTTTCTGCTTTCTGTTTCACTATTTAAAGGCATCTAATGATAATTAGTTTGTTTTCTTTTGCTTATAGTCTAAAGACTTCTATGGAAATGAATCAAGTTATTTGCTGACTTTCAGATGTCCTGCTTCAAATTAAAAGAGTCTACTGAGTTTTATCTGTGTAAATGTTCACTTAAGAATCTCTAAAAGGAAATCAGAAAAAAGTAATGAACTGAGCCCCCCGAAGAGCAGTTTATCTCATGATCCGATGGACAAGAAAGAAAGAGAAAGGTGAAGGCGGACTGATAATGACAGCTTCGAAGACATGAAGAGAAGAAATATGAGTGCGATGTACTGGATTTACAGCATGTTGTAAATCTCTCCCTCACTTTGCCCTTTAACGGCTGGTAAAACTTATGGGAGACAAATGAGGGAGGCACGGGGTGAAACAAAAAAAAGGAGCTGGAGAACAGTGATGCATTTTAATGCCATTTTAATGTATCTGGTTCCAGCTTCACTCACTATCTGGAAAACCTCTTCAAACATGTACACAGAGCACATTCCTGGCAGAAAAGCTGACTGTGATTTCTGTCCTCGTTATCCACATACCACAAACACATTGTAGCGCTGCACTTTGAATTGCATTGACCTCCTGGTGAGTTAATTCTGAAAGCAATAAATCATTTCAAAGCGCAACATCACATGACTCAACATCTTTTCATGATACTAAAACACCAGTTTCTTGCTATACAAGTGGGTGGATTTTAAAGAAAAGAGTAGTTCTCCTTCATCAGTCACAGGGGAGTTTGTTCTCACAAATCAAATGTTTACCTCTGGATTTAGTCAGACTGGGTGTTCAACCCTAATTTTTTAAAAATAATTTTGATAAATTGCTCATATTTTTTCATTTCACATGCCCCATATTATTAGAAACTAATACTTTTGTCTGGCTGCCCACAACTGCTGAACTGAACAAAACATCTCCATTGTGGTTCACTAGCATACATTAACCGCTGTAGCTGAAATCTTGTCTTTCATGGTGACGTCCCTCATAAAGCAGGAAGGTTTTTTTTTTTTTTTTCTATGATGAAAAACCTTAAGAATATCAGGTCTGTAGTTCATGCCTTTGGAACCCTTTGGGAGACATTTTATTTTGAAATTTGAGTGGGTTCTCTATCTGTCCTTCGTTTGACCTCTGGATTGAGCTGCTCCACACAACTTGAAAAGACTTCAGTCAAAAATAGACATTTTATTGTTGTGCCTGGAGTCACACCTGTTGTTTTGTACAGAAAAAGAGCTGAAACCACATTTGATAATGATTTTTTCCAGTCGTGTGTCTTCATTCCCTCTCGACCGAAGTTTGTTTAGAAACCTCTGAGGAACGGCTGTGTCTGCTGATCTGAGGTCTGAGGACATTTAGATCAGTTGTCACCTTGATGGCCTTTGTGATGAGGACTTGTGAGGAATCTTGCAGAGTCACATCAGTATTACCTTTTCTCCTTCTTCTTCTCTGAATCTCATTTTCTCTCTTTCAAATAAGTGTCTTTCCTCTTTTGTCATCCCTCGACATTATCCTCATCATCGTGTTATCATTTCCTTTCATTTCAGCGTCGCTCATGATTGTCCTTTACTTCTTCCCTTTATCCTCCCCATCCGCTTTTGTCAACCTTTCCTCGTTTTCTCTCCCTTTCCTTCTCTTTCTCCGCCCTCTCTCTTTGTATAATGCAGTTAATTGACATTCAGCTTGTGTTCCACATAAATTGAATGTCTCTGTCCATTACACTAAGTGTCAAGCAGCGACTTGACGAGGCGACAACCCAATTACAGCTCGCAGACGAGCCATGACGCGTCTGCCTGTCTGCCTCTTTATTTACGCTTTCAAGTTTTCACACAATGATCCTCATTCAGCCTTAATTCAAATAAAATATAAATATATAGCAATGAAGTGTGGAGAAGGTATTAAAGAAGAGCTAAGAGGAAGGGAGGAAGATGACAGAAAGTAAAGTCAAACAAATGTTTTTTTAGCCCGACCACAACTACAGGACAAAACACCTGGTCTTTGGCAGATCAAATAATCATAACTTATCTGGAGGGTACACAATCTTCTTTAGTTTAAAGTCAAGATTTTCTTTCAGCGTTTGACTGCAATACACCAAAAATCTAATGATCATGATGAGTTTTTGTATTTTTCCGAAGTCTGGGTCTTTTTAAGCAGAACCCAAATGATAAAATGCATCACGTTTGCATCTCAGGAGTCCCAGAAACTGAGACATGATAATGGACGTCTGATGTCCATTATCATGTCTCAGTAAGCTGTCCATGGGGGTTACCTCACAACCCGGACCAGAGCACAGAACCACAACACCAAAAACGTTAACAGAATAATTACATTTTTAACAATCACAGACAAATATATCTGAGCCAGAATCACATCTGGAATTAAAAAAAGTCCATCTGCTGCAACAGCAGAGATGACACATCAACACCTCTGTTTAAGATGGCTGTAAAAGCAACTCAGCTGAAGCTGGGAAATGTTTGTTGCATCCTCACTAACACATACATATTTCCTCCAAGATTTGGGGAAAACAAAAACAAAATAGTTGGTACGAACCAGAAGCTGATCACTCTGTCTTTGGTGTGCTGTTGAAAACTTTCACTTTCAAAATGAGCGCAGTGTCTATAAATATATTAACTCGAGACCATCTATACTTAAAGCCCCTTTGGGCTGTGATCAAATCTGGCCGATGAAGGCAATCCCCACCTTGTGGCATAGTTGAAGTTTCACACCACAAAATTTGTGAGACTTGGTTATACTGTGTTATTTTGCATATAAATACAACATTATTTTTATAACTTGCAATAATGTCTTAGGTTAAAACCTTAGACATCATTGCAACACTTTTTAAAGATGGAAAATTATTCATCAAGATATTTATAATCATTATTACTTAGACTGATTGCACCAACTTCATCTAAATAATTTGTGTGTGTCAGCAATGCCAAGCTGGCAAGTAATTTATACAAAACAGACATATTTCCATGAACTGACTGCTGAGGACCTCATTTTAACTCATAAAAGCACAATTTTGGGAGAATCTCGCCCCTCATGCTGTGGAAATTTACCTCTTGAGCTTCTGTGAAAAGGACAAAGGATCCACAATTCCAAAGACTGATTGGAGGCTCACAAAAGCCACTTTCATACAGTGATTGTGGTATAAAGACACACTGGAGATTCCCTCTTCAGTCCACCTCCACTCTCCAGCTGTGCATTCACAATGATCCCACAAAAGACAAAATATTCCCTTCCTCATTCTGAGCTTTCACAAAGATGATGGCGTTTTGCAATCTGAAAACTGTTCCCCTCCCCTGCTCTGGTCCACATTCAGCAGCGAACCCCTGATGTCTCCGGTTACTGGCTGCTTTATTCAGATGGTGCTGAATAAAACACAGCGCTGAATAAACACAACTATTACGTTTCTACCTGGTCCATCCTCACGGGGATGGGCATGTGCCTGTAGACCACCATGATAACAGAAGCCACAGCTTCTTGACAAATCCACTACAGGAAAAAGATGGTTTCCTCTGCAATAACGTGAAATCAAAACTATGTTCACATTTCAGCAATCACTAAAGGTCGTATCTTTTAATGGCTAAGAAAAAAGAGCCAGACATCTGAAGGTGAGGTTGTTTTTGTGGCGCCGTATGAACATGATGTTTCTCTGTTTGTACCAGAGAAGACAAAAAGACAAGGACCGCTGTTTCTCTCTTTGTCTTAGTTTTAAGCAAAATAACTTAATATCCTTTCAGAGGAAAAGAATGTTGAAAGTCCCAAAAAAACAAAAATGAAAAATAAATAAATAAATCAGAGTGTCAGAGATGGGACAGAACGGGAAAGAAAAATAACAACATCAAGAAAACAAAGGCTGAACATGAATGAAACGAAAGTAAAACCAACACGAGAGACGATTTTGCAGCCTGATGAAAGGAGCGATCAAAAATCTGGAGAGAATACATCTGACAGGAGGATGAAAAGTAAGAAAAACAAGGCCGGCTGATCAGGACGAGAAGCAGAAATGAGACGTGGGAAAAGGATAGAAAAATATGATGAAATAAAAATTAGACACAGTGATACAGGGAGAGAGAAAGCGTAAATGAAAGCACAGGGAAAGGTTAGAGAAGGGGAAAGCTAAAGAAAAGGAGGAGAACATAGACGGCAGGACAAAGAGGGCTGTCAGCACTGATCAACAATGAGCAGATCAATCACACCTCCTCATCTATCCTTTATTCCGACTATATATACAAATATGATCAGTTTTTCAAGAACAACAGGGGAGAGGGCCAGAGACTGATTTCATTATGAACTTTGGGATCTAGCTACCCAGCTAACTCTGTTGTTTTTAGAATATCAAAGTAAAAACTTAGTTTTTTATTGCTGTCTCTTTACAGGCGTGTTGTGCTTAGAGTCAGACGAATAAAGCTGTCAGGGACCAGAAACATGAGGGACTTGCAGCTGACTGTGGACCCTGAAGTAGAAGAAGGGGACCATTTCAGATGGCAGAAAGCTGTATTGGTTTGTAAAACCTCACATTAGGGAGGAAGTATTGCACTTTTGTGGGATGACAGTGAATGCACCACTGGAGAGTGGAGGCAGAATGGCGAGGAGATCTCCAGAGTGTCTTCATCCTGCAATCAGTGTGTGAAAGTGCCTTGGTCACCTTTTTCCCTCTCCTTACCTCCCTCCACTTCAACCAACAAGCTTTCAGAGATTAAACCAAAAGATTTATAAGCAACACTTTTGATATTCAGTTTTTGTGTGATCTATGAGGCATTTTCCTCCAAACTGCTGGTTCGGGGCCAGTGCGTAAATTACAACCAGTACCTAGTTTTGTTGTTGTTGTTGGCAACTCCTCTGATCCCAGAACTGGTGGATTAAATACAAGAACTGGTTACTGAAAAAAAAAATACTGGATTTGCTCAAGAGTAGAAGTTTTAAAATCAGCAGTCAGCGTTTGAGCACTAAATGAAACAACTTTCACATTCTGTGTTAAACTTAAAACAGTGTTTGAGTCTTCATTGAGATTTGTTGGATGTTTCAGTGTCACCTGCTGACATGAATGGCTCCTGCTCTGACTCGGAACAGCATGTATTCAGCTCCCAGGTCTTTCAGACCTGCTGATGAAGTCTCTTTTACATGTCCCAAGGTCATGCCATAAACGTAAAGAGGATAGAGCCTCAGCATTTGCTGCTCGCCTCCGTGGAACCAATTACCACTTCACATAAAAGTGTTCGCTCTATCTCCGCCTTTAGGTCTACTCAAGTACCAGACTTTACTCCCTAGCCTTCTCAGACCACTAATAACTCATTTGTTGTCAATCCATTAGCTCATGTTTGTCCTCTGCTGTTATTAATTGTTTGTTTTTGGCAAGTGTCTGCTTTGTTGTTTTATTTTCTCTTTTTATTGTCTCTTAATTTTAATTAGTACATATTTTGTTTTACTTTATCTGCTTACATTTCTAATTCACTTTGTCACTGAATCACTAAATCTTGTTTGTAAATGGCAGAGAGGAAACACCCTTTGGCAAAGCCAAGCAAGCTCATGTAAATAAAACACTGTCAGTTGTGTTCTTTGTGCAGCTTTGCAGAAATTCAGAGTCAGCTGAAGGCAGGTTGATACAATATCGGAAGCAACTTAATGACGTGATGACCTGGCTCTCCGTATAAAATAAAGCAAACCAGTTCTTAAACTGTTTCTAAATTAAACCAGCACTGGTCTGGCTCCAGCACCGGCATTTGGTCGAATTTGTGTCTCAGGTATGAATGAGTGTGATTGGCTGATCATCCCTTGGCATCATGTATTAGTAACAAATACAGGAATTTGATGGGAGCAATTTAAAGACAGGAATGCTTTTAGAAATATATAAATATTTTTTCAAATGTTTCTTTTTCAAATTTCTTCATATTCTTAGTATTTTCAGCATTTTCAATATCTGTTTTCATGGTTTCTGATGCCTATACAAATAACTGCTCCCCCACTGTTTGGTTAGGCATGGGCACTGGGGCCACATTTGATTCAAAATACACCATAAATTTCATCTGGCAATTTTAAACTGACAGATTGGAAGCAGAAGCAGTGAATCCGTTGCCAAACCTTCCCAGCTGGTAATAATAGCTGAAAAATAAGGACTGAAAGAAACAATAACAGTGCCATATGGAACGCGAATCTTCGCCACATAACTCAAACTTGAGTGTTTATGAGTCCACTCATCTACTGATCTGTGTTTGGGTCATGGGGACAGCAACTCAAGCAGAGGTGTTCTGACCTCCCTTCGGTCCTGGCCACCTCCTCCAATTTCTTCTGGGGGGAATACAGAGATGTTTACAGGCCAACAGAGACATAAATCCCTCCAGTGGGTCCTTGGGAACTCCTAGTTAGAGATGCCCAGAATACCTCCCCAAGGAAGGTTCCTTGTCTGTTTTCCACATTTATACATCCTCAGTCCTTGACTTCTCTCCTCATGTCTCCATCCCTTATTTGGTGCAGAGGATGCTACAAGAGACCCTTCAAATGTCACCAGTGCACATAAAGACAGTAGCTTGTTGTTTCTCCAAAATGTGTTCTTTCTCTCATCACTCATGTGCCCTCTGAGTGCAATTTATGAATGGAGACATCCTTCAAAATGTTTTGCTGAGACTGAGGTCACTTTCAGACCAAAGCTGTTTGTTCTGTCTTTACATGGACCACAGTTCGTTTTCCTGGATAGTCCGCTTCATTTAGGCAGGTAAAAAAGCTCATCTGAACTTTGGCGTGGACCAAATAAGCAAATTCTGGTCTGCCTGGATACATGGGTGTCAGTTCACTTGCAAGTGAACCCCCATGCCATTCACTGACAGTGGGAATCCAAACAAACTACAAATGAACTGAAGACAAGGAGTGACACAGAGCACAGTGGTGCGTTTTGGGTAGGAAAAAAGATATAAACAACAAAAATCCTAACCAACAGTGCAAATCCATAGAAGCAGAGGTAAGCAATGAAAAGGTTTGAATATGTTTCATGGGCAGGCATGGAGTGGGGAGGTGCAGGCACTTACTGATATGTGGTCAGAGGACTAGATACCGTGGATGCTTGTGGCTATTATTCCCAAAAACAGTGAGATTTTGTGGTGAAAAAGTCAGCTGAAGACAATGAATTTCTGTTATCAGGCTGATCCTCTACCTTTATTTAACCTGGGAAAGAAACTCTTGAGATTTAAAATCTTTTTTCAAGAGTACCCTCACCAAGACAAGAAGCAGTTAAGAGCACAAGAGTTACAAACACATTTAATAACAGCTATATATACATAAAATATGTGTAAAAGTACCACAAAACAACAACATCAAAGACTGACTTTATAAAGACCTAAAATTACCATTAATTTCAGACCATTAAAGTTTTAAAGGTCATTGTAATCATGCCTCACAGTTATCAGTCATAGCATCTACAGTCAGAAGTGGATGCAAGAAGAATATTTAAATTATGTTTTAAATTATGTAATGAGATCATGTCCTTGAGGTTTAAGTGAGTTTGGAGCTGATTCCAAGTGCAGGGAGCAGCATATTTAAATGCCCTTTTCCCCAGCTCAGTTTGGAGTTTAGGAATAGCTGAAAGAAATGAGCCTCAGGCACAAAGGTTGTAACTTCCAGAGCTTTTTCCAGAAATGTAAGTGTGTAGATAAGATGGAAGAATAGCAAGAATATCTTTGTAAATAAGTATATACCAGTGTTTAAGTCTACGGGAAAACAAAGAAGACCATCTGATCCGAGCACACAAAGTACAGTGGTGAGTAAAAGCTTTGAGATTAGTGATGAACCTCAAAGCTGCATGGTGGACTGTATCCAATGAATGCAGACATTGTGAGGATGCATGCATTTAAATCGTATTACCATAGTCCAGCACAGACTTAAAAGTACCAGAGACAAGTCTCTTTTTGGCTTCAAAAGAGAGGCACGACTTGAGTCTATAGAAAAAGCCCACTTTCAAAATCAAAATCCCTGAGTATCTGTATTGTGACACTAGCTTGATCTCAGAACCCTGAAAAGTAGTGACACACGGTAGATTCACTGACTTTGGTTTTGCCTTTGAAAATATCATGAGTTTTGTTGGCATTTAAGACTAGTCTCAATCCACACAAGGCAGGTCGAATGTCAGTAAATCAATGAGCCGGGTTTTCTTGTCCTCAAGCTTTTTGTCTTTATCTTCAGTGCCCGAGAAAGAAAGTACCGCCTCAAACAAGCGGCTGTTTTTGTCCAGTTGGTGTGGTCCACTTTCAAAATTGTAAAGTTAAAATGAGCCACACAGAATGAAGGTGTGAAATTTTTCAGCATTTCCCACGCAATTGAACCAAATCCCCCAGAATGTACCTGATTTTTGGGTCCCAGGAGAAGAAGTACTAACTAGAAAAATTAGCCTGCAGGTTTGCTGGTTTACTGCTCATATCCTTCATTCGGATAATAAATCTTAATTTTACCTCTGTGAAAGCATGTTTGCAGACAACCACGGAGATAATGGATCACTGTCATGTTCTGTGTTGGCCTCTCCTAGAAGGGTCTCAATCTACTAAAAGAGTGTTTCAATTTAATGTCCAGTCTGACCTACAGTTTTAAACATTTTTAAATGATATGACACCCAGCTCAAGCGTTGAGGTGACATAAATTCAGCTAATAAAATAAATCATGGTGAATTTTTGGTTGCAGGGAGGTGGCATCAGCTTCAGAGTAACAATGAGTAATTAACATTATTTCAAAATCCTTTTCACTGATAGTAATCGCCCCATCTGTACAGAAAAATGAGAATTATTCCACCCAGGAGACACAGCCTGATAAATGTGCTAATGGTGTGATTTCAATTTTTTTTTCTTTTAGATAGAATATTCTTAATCGCCCTTCGCCAACAAAGCTGACATTGCTCTCTTTTTTCTGTCCTCCTGAGCCCTGACACCACTCTGCAGTCTTTCATGTCTCCAATAATATCTCTTTTTTATCGTTCTTTTATATTTGATAGGAGGTGAAAAGGCAGTGTGGACGATGAATGAGGAGCTCCATTTTCAATCTCCTCCAGCTGAATCTGAAGTGCTCTTTAGCCTTTTGAAAGGCAGGCAAAGTAGAAAATATAAATTTTTTTAAAAAGTATAAAGAGAAAGGAAGAGAGGAGGCTTTGGACCAGGAGAATTGGTTTTCCAGCCATCACAGGGTTGGAGCTTTGATCTGCTTCTTATTCATGATGAACTCATAGATATGTGTATCTGTATGCACTTAGTACACACAATGAGAAGGACTTAAAGCATGTGTCTGTAAGTAGCTAAACATAAAGCAGCATATTGGCCATCAAACCCTAACATTTTTATGTAGTATAGCATATTGTTCTGTACAGTGAGAGAAAAATATTCAAATGAGGATAAAGAGCATTGTTGGAACCAATCTTAAATGCAATAATAATGTCAGTTTTCGCTCCAAGTTTAATTTTTTTGTGTTCATTGAAGATGTTGTCCTCATAAAGATAGAACAACACAAGATTTCTAACAAGATGCTTTCTTTTTTTTCCAGCTGTCCTTTTTTCAACTTTCATATATTCCACATCTCTGTACTGTAACCCACTTTCCAACACACACACACACAGATTTTGCTGAGGCTGCATACATCAGTAACACTTCATATCAAACATCTGCCTCCCATGTGTCAGATTCTTCTCTCCGTTTGAGCATCTCCGTCAGCTTATGTACGTGTGTTGCAAGTTTGCAAGATTTCCTGTGTGTATGTGTGTGCGCTCGTGAATAATTAATGGCATTACAGCACACAGCCATATGCACATGCATTCACATGCAGACAGAGCCAGTTTTCAATCATTTCTAGGATTTCAGCTTGTTGTTAAACCCCCCTCGTGTTTGAATTATTTCGGGAAGCGGCTCACTGTCCCCCAAAAAGGAAGTCAAATCACCATAATTTCAAAGTGTGACTAGGTTCATGTCCCCACAACACGAGCCTGCACCCACTCACTGATCTTATGGCTCCTGATCCACAGTGAATTCAGACACATGGAGACTGGCTGGAATCTGATCATACTGCAACTTTCAGAGCTTTAGACATTTTAGACACACAGAGACACACACATGCACACACAGAGAGAGAGAGAGGGGGAGAGAGAGATGAAACTGAGAGGGCCACCAAAAGAGCTGTGACACATATTTGGTGAAAACCTGTACTACACCAGTGGATAAGAAATGTATGACTATAGAATGTATAGTTATTATAATCATAAGAAACAAAAGCCAGGATTGAAATATTAAACAGTATTTTAATTATGAAAATAAAAAAATGTTTGTTCTGCATCTTCTGTGTGAAGAAGCTTTGAATTTGCTTCTTTTTTTATCGTGCCTGAATGTTTTTTTAGACTCTTTTTTTTCACTGTGAAATATGGTTCATCCTCAAATGTGAGGTTTATTGAAGTGTGTATTTAAAGATGCGATAGATGATTGACTCCATGAAACAAAAAAGGTTCCTCATGAAAAATAAGAAAGAACTATGCTTTGGTACAGTACTCCTAAAAACTCAGAACACTATAATATTTTAAACAAAAAGCAAAGTGTCCAAAGTGGTGAGTACAGAAACACAAAAATGATAATACCACTTCATTTTAAAAGGTAATAAAATTGATCAAATCTGAGACAGTGATGGCATCAATACAAAAACTCAATAAAACACTGTGCTACTTTAAATAATGCATTTGAATCAATTTAATTATTTCTTTACTCTTACCCCACCGATCATATAAATCTCAGCTCTTTGTTGTCTGATCTGCTTGGAACTTGATAATTGTCTGTCTAGGGCTCTTATGTTTTTGTTTCATCTCAGGCATGATGTCACAATTAGCATGCTCTACTTTGCTGAATCTTATATAACTAGTTTGTTATTGTTATTATGTGTAATCTTATAATTCTCTCTTTTACTTTACTCAGGATTTCAAATAGGATATATCTGAATGCTATACATTAGTTTTTATAATGTAGTATGTTTTGCATGCAGAACAAACACACACACACACATACACACACACATACACACACACACACACAGTTTATGGTCCCTACATCCATGAAATTGGATGAGACCTTATATATTACAAAATAGGCAAATATCACCAAAATGGCTGCTCACCATGTCTCAGGATTCAGACGTGGTCTTGTACATAAAATTGTTTTGATCTATGAAAAAGGTTAAGACTCATTACTACCTAATGTTTAGGGTTGTTTAAACTCTGGAGTGTTCCTTTAAGTACAATCAATAGGAGGAATCTTCTAGATTAGTGCCCACCTTGTTACTCCATAATTGTAAATGAAACTAATTCCTTCTCCTCATTCATTGCTTTTTTTAAATTTTGCTCCAGAAAACAGAGTTTGCACTGTTAAGATAGAAAACCTTAATAAAAAATATTTATATATCTAGCTAAGATATGCACTTCTTCTATTAAATACTGTTCCAAATAAGTCCTTGAGTCAAATACCATATGTACAAAAGACTTTTAAAAAACTGTTTTTCTCACATGGATATTTACTTCCACGGGACAGGGCTGTTGTCTAAGACAAACAAGCTAAAATCATTATTAATATTTGTACCACTGTCAGTGGAAATTGCTGCACACATTTACAAAGTAAGTTTGTGTGAATGAGTGTAGTTGTGTTGCCTTGTAAAATGACCTTCTCTGTCAAACAAATATACATAAAAGAAGATTGTCAGAAGAAAGGTAATCAGGAATGTAGCAGTTGCTCCAGTCTCCGATTATCCTCTTTGTTTACCTGCCGGGTTCGAGCCTGATATAACAAATGACATCATTAGATTTCAGCACACATTCTCACTCATTTTTCTTTGTGTTTCTGCTTCGTGCACACCCTTCATCTCAACATCGACTGAAAGATTAGAATCTATTCTTTCCGCAGCTTTTCTCTCTGGGTTGTCTGGGAAAAACATTTTGAAAAATACAGAAATATAAAGTTTTTTTTCTGGAAAAATAGCAGACTTCAGGCTGTCAGTATTATGCTGAACAACGATACATATTTGATCGTTGTGTTTTTCAAGTTGGGGTGGTAAAAAAAACACATTGAATAAATGATTAGAAAGAAAAGTAAGTCCCAGTATTGCGATTCTTGTATATGTTCAGTATTCCATCCATCCATCGATATTCTGTCCCTACCTTGATCTGGGTAGCAGGGCAGCAGTCTAAGACAGGAGGCCCAGACCTCCCTGTCCCTACAGACCTTCTTGAGTGTTCCTCCATGGGAATACTAAGGTGTTTCCAAGTCAGCAGTCAGATATAACCCCATCAGCATATCCTGGGTCTGCCACAGGGACATGCCCCAAATACCTCTCTACAGAGGTTTCCAGGAGGCATCCTAACCAGATTCCCAAACCACATCAATTGTCTGAGATTTGGAGGTGCTGATTTTCATCCATGCTTCTTCACACTAGGCTGTGAAGAAGCACAGTGTAAGCTGTGTAAGCTGCTCCAGTGAAGATTACAACTTGATGAAGCCAATGTCATCCTCCACAAGACAGCCTAAAGGACATGATCAAATACACTTGTTAAGTCTACAAGCACATGTGAACCAGTTGGGAAAGCTCCCATATTCCTTTTGGGCAAAGGTATAGAGCTGGTCCAGTGTTCCACACCCAGGGCGAAAAACCTCTTGTTTCTTCTGAATCTGGGGTTGGACTGTCATTTTGGCTCTTCTCTCTTCCACTCCTGCATAGACTTCACTAGGGAGACTGAGAAATGTAATTCCCTTGTAAGTGGAACACACTCAGTAAAGGACTTTTTAAGACCATCTACTTGTAAAGGGGTAACCGCCACCCTGGTCTGCCAATGCAGAGGCACTGCCCCAGAAGTCCAGTGTTGGAGGGATGTGTCAGCCAAGAAAACCCTACAACATCCAAAGCCTTGAGGAACTCCGGGCATATTTCATTAACCCCTCTGAGTCTCTGCTACAGCAGAGATCCAGAGAAATCCTCTAAGCATTTCTTCCACCATCCAACAACACCAGCTGAGGTCATCAGCACCCCACCCCCATTATACATAGTGTTGTCTGGGCACTGCTTTTCCTGCTCGGGCCACCTTACGTTTGCCAGAATCGTCTCTATGCCAATCAAAAATCACTTTTCAGGACTTCACCACATTCTTCCTTTACCTGAGTTTTTGCCACAGCAGCCACCAAGCCCACAGCCTGCTTGACCCTACAGTACCTGTTGGCTGCTTCCAGAGTCCCTCAAGCTTACTAAGCTTCATAGGACCCCTTTTTCAGATTGATGGCCTCTCTTACCCAAGATCTCCAATACCAGGTTTGAGTACGAACTTTGGTACTCTCCCTCAACAGTGGAGGCACGGGACATAGTCTCCAAATAGGAGTTAAAAATCCTTCTGACTGGTTCCTCTGCCAGATGTTCCCAGCATACCCAGGGTTGAAACAGGGTAAGTACAGTTCCAAAATGATGATTCTGTTGATCAGCTGTGGACCAAAATCTCTCTGCTGTCAGCCTTTGTCAGCCCTTTTACATCTGTTTGCTTCTCTCCTACTTCCTCTGCTCTCATAATTTAGTACAGCTGAATTCCTTATACAGCCATGTGCATTTGCATATTTTTCCACTGTTATCATACAACAGAATCACTCTGTCAGTGGTGTCTTAAACGGAAGTCCATTAAGATATCATTTCTTATTTTCTGCATTTGATTCAATGAAAATAAAATATTGTCATATTTACACGTTATTTGATATGTGCAAAAAGTTTGCACATAAATGATAAAGTGATGGCATCAGAAATAAGATTTGCCTACAACAAAGTAAATTCCATAAACCTTCAAAAATACTTTTTAAGGTTCTGTCTACAACCTTGTTTAGAAAGGTTTAATATGATGACTGATGCAGCCATATTTTCAAGGATTTGCCCAGGGTCTTGTGAGGTATTGGTCACTGGTCAATTAATCAATCCTTATACTGCACAATATCAGACTGAAGAGTTCAGCAGGGTTTAATAACTTTTTCACTCAGTTTTGTCATGTAAAAAGTTGTTACCTTCTCATGTGTGAATAAACTACTTTTGGAAAAGAAAAAGAAACAAAAATCCCAGAGAAACCTTAAAAAACTGTTTGCAACCCTATTTTTTCAAAATTGAAATTTTGCTCAGAATTTCTGGATGTGATCCTTCGAACTGCACAAGAGAAAAATTTATGACATTGTACCAAACAAAGATCAAAATCCATAACATTTCAATTCTGTTTATTATCTATAAAGTCAGCTTATGACATGTGCTACATCAAGATTTTTTACAGAGAGAGAAATTTGACAATATTGGAATAAATTAGAAAGGAAAACATTTCTTCTCTCTATTGTAAGATGACAATTTTCAATTATGACAGTGTATTTTATTTAATTTTTTTAAGAGCCAAGCGTGGTAAATTATTGGAAAGGTTTGGTTGTTAATGAAATGATTGTAGCGTTCTTTTAGGAGACTGTTATCATCATGGAAGACTGTGTAAATTAACTGTTTTTGTCTTACAGAGGGAAATATGAGGTGTGACCTAATTAAAATACATTGAGAACTATGAGGAGCCTTGCACAAGTTTTCATTTCAAGTGCAATACATTCATCATAAAAGGACTGGCAGTCTACAAACAGCTAAAGACACTTTTAATAGTTGTTAAAAACTGCTGCAGTCAGTGTTTCTAAGAACATTAGACAAACCGACTCCTGCAGCTTCGGTGGTCTTAAATTCTACAGAGCAGATGATTCATAAATCGAACACATGATGACACCATGGGTAAAAGACGATAAAGTAATCCAGGACCTCCCATGATGCATTGTTACACCATACGAAGCACTGCAGTGTTCCATTAGGCATCCATATTAGAATAAGGCAGTGGTGGCGACAGCTCAATGAAACATGCAGCATGGTGAAAGAAAGCCAGCTGAGTGACATTTGAATAACCTGCAGGAAGTAAGACAGAGCAGAGCCAGCAGTTGATGTGGCCTCGGTTTAGTCGTTTGTTTAACTACTGCACAGAGGAACGTGGCTTGAAAGATGCTGCACTGTTGTTTTTGTGAGTTTCAGCAAGTATAATTTTACAACCACAAATCAGAAAAAGTTGGGATATCATGGATAATGCAAATATTGTAACTAAATCAATAAGTAAATAGATGAATGCAGTTCTTATACATGTCCTTTTGTTTATATTCCTTTGGAGACAGGTTTTCTATACCTCTTTTTTATGTCAGCTTCATTGCATCAGTTAGTGTGCTACTCTATCCTAGCATTTCAGGCCTGCAACATTTTCTAAAAATAGTTGCATTAACCACTTTCTGATGTTATATTCCCTTTTTTGTTGTATGTATTCATGAGCCATTAACTTTGCTCACTGCCAAGTCTTAAAGGAAATTAGCAATCAAAAACCACCAAACTAAAACTGTTCATTTTCAGGAAGGTCCTTTCCTAAAAACTATCATTTATACATTTATTTTTCCACCATAAAATCATCAATTTTACATTTTCCATATTGTCACAGCTATTTCTAATTTGGGATTGCAGAATGTCTTGAGGGAATTCATGTCATCTGAGTGTCACAGCTCACTAGGCCTGAAATGGCTCATTTTGACATGAATGAGAACAAAAACACTCAAATAATTACTAACAATAGTCTGAGAATGTTTTCATCCTCAGACTATCTTCAGATGTTCCTTTTATTTTTTTAAAACATGCTTCCTCTTACTTTTTCCTCTTCACCCGATGACCAAGCAATTAAGCATGAATGAAGAGATTTGAGGAGAACACACTTAGTGCTTCGAGTAAACAGTGCGCAGCAGCATCCTCTTTGATAGCTGTCTCTGTGGTTGAAAAAGCTAACCACACTGTCACTCCACATCACTTCCATCCCATCCTCCTCCTCCGCTCTCGTCTCAGAGGAAGCAAACTCATTTCCCCATCAAACACCTCAGCAATTTACTGCCTTGTCACAACCTGCTATATGAATAAAAACTGGCATTTCTTTGGAAAGTACATGTTCTGCAGCAGGGTCATAAAGACACTCAGCCTACTTTCTTTCTTTTGACTGCACAGGGACGAATGGAGTGAGATTTCAACAGAGCACAGGTTAAACTGTTATGTTCTTGTGATAACAGCATCACAAAAGACATTTGACAAACTTATAGGTTAACTCAAATCTTCATAAATTGCTGCAAATAGCTTTGACAACCCAGATCTGAGTAAAGGGTGAAAAAATGGAGGGCTCATCGTAGAAGTGGGTCACATGACTGATCCATGAAATTTGTGAGGTACGTTGACATTGTATTGTCTTTGTGGTACAGCATTTTGAGGGTTTGTGCTCGAGTCAGGTGATAGTTCATTGTTGTGTGGAGCTCTTGCTTTTTTTTCCTTAAGATTGTATTCATGAGAAGCTGATAGACTATGATTGAAAAGCACAAATCCCATTGCCTGAAAGACATCCCAAAATAAAACCATAACACATGCTTTTACAGGGTTGAGGTTTTTTTTTTTTTTGGTTTTGTGTTTTCCACTGAAAATCAAATTCCTTCAAACTCACAATGCTCTGATCTCAGTATCACGAGTAATTTTTTTCCTAGAGCAGTATTTTACCCAAGAGCACTTTACCCTTTAGGCTGCAGAAGCTCCAGATCAAACCACCAACCTTCTTCAACGAATATGTATTACCCTGATACACAACTCACACCATTTGTAATAGTCTGTCTGACTGAGCCCAGGGAAGACAGACTCTCTTTTCAAAGGTACGAGTAAGTTTGTTCATTTCAGATCTCTGGTGATCCAAAAACAGTCCAAGTCCAGAGCCAGAAAGACCTTCAGGAGCAGAAGTCCATAATCCTGTCTCAAAATCCAGTCCAAATCTAATGTTGTAGTATTCCAGGGGAAGGTGGCAGAATCGTAGTCAAGCTCAGCAAAGGTCATACACAGAACTTGAAGAAAAACCACTGAAGTGACAGGCTGGATACAGACAGGTAACAACACTGACAATCTGGCACTGAAAGGCTGGGAACCTGCAGCTTAAGTAGAGCAGAGCACAGGTCCAGAGAATTTACCATCAGGAAGCACTCACTGGGATGCATTCGAGGATGGCTGGGAAAACAGAATTTCCAGAACATGACAACCATTATCAAGCTGTTTTTATGGTGAGTTGTTGAGGTTCTGTTGTTCTGAAGACAATTGCAAGGTAGATGATTCAACAAATAAATGGGACTCTGACTCATTAGACTGAATTCCAAACGCTGACAAATCAAATCCCAGAATCAGGACTTCTACTCACATCAGAGGTGTGTGAAAAATGCTAATTATTTACATTCAACACTATTTTATTTACCACTTTTCACATATCCTGCAAATTACATAATACACTTAACCGGCATCTGCTGCTTAAGCTGATAGCATGTTAGCTGTTGACATGGTCTCGGGATTTTGAGTTTATGTTTTGCTCAGATTATTGTCTATTAGGATTTTAACTGTAGGGGTTTTGAGGTTGAGGTTCTGACCTCCCCTCCCCTTTGGTGTCCTGGTTTTAATACTCGTGTCCTCTCAGCTCCTGTGTCTATTTATTGCTGTGTATTTTCTTCCTTCCCTTCTGGTTCGTTGTCATCCTAATCATGACTTAATCATTCTCACTCCGTGTTTTGCTGCCATCTTTTTTTTTGCTTTTTGGATTTTGAAATATCCTGCCTTGGCAGTGCTTTTTCCGTATTTTTTCTTTAAATTTATGGACTTTATTTATTCCTCCTGCCTCCCGGTGTCCTGGGCTTGGGTTCCTCTCCTGCTAATCATGACAACCGTTGGAGCCTGAGCGCACATCCTGCCATCCATTCGATCCAGACTCCTTGTAGATGCAACACGGATGACAGATCCAGGTTGACAGATTAAAACTTATGTCCACAGACTCACATGGGTGCACAGGCTCATGGCTCAGGAATAGGTATAAAGGTCTTGGCAGAATCGTTGATTGACAGACTGTCATATACTGTAATTCATCCAGACTTGTTTGCAGACCTTGATGACAAGCTGATCCATTCATTCGAATCAGGTGCGATAAAACAGGGAACCATCTAAAATTTGCAAGACGACAGCCCTCAAGGACCTGGATTGAGGAACATTTGCACAAGAAATTAAACCACCGTCTTAAAACAATGGCATTCTCTCAGCAATGCTAGCAACATTTTTTATTGCTGGAGGGATCTGACGGACTTTGTAGCTCCAGGTCTGAGTAGTGAATGATTAAAAAGGGCACAAATCTGTTAGGAACCTGGATTTGACTTTACCAGTCTACAAGAAAAAAAACTGGTAATTACAGTGACTGAAGTGAATAATGTCCAAAAATGTATTTCCTTGAGGTTACCAAGAGGCATGCTGTGAGATGGTGAATATCTTCCATAAGAACTGCTTAAATCAAAATGTTTATTGAAATAAATGTAAAAAAAAAAAAAAAAAGTTGCAATTGTACCAGCTCCTCCCATTATGTTAAGTGTCATAGATTAATGAGATCTAAGAAAAGAAGATCAGAGGAGGAACCACTGTCTTTAATCAGTTCCTCGTCTCAGCTGACAGAGCAGAATTGATGTTGTTAACATTTATGTGTGCTCTGGAGATAAATCACGGTTTCTCGGCATTGGTCTTTGGAGGGAGGATAAATCTGCCTTCTTAATACTAAGTAATTTGTAAGATTCATCCTACTTGTTAAATGCAGACTTGTGGAACTGAAAACATATCAACGCTGACCAGAGCGCCTTTTAAGTCCGGTCAAATTGCCTGCAGACTGAGCAGCTTAACCAGGACTGTAGGCTGCACACACATTGATCTGGAGGAAGGTGTGTGTGTATTTACAAGATTATAATTAAAAGAGTGCGGCTGTGATGCTCACACAACGTGATTCTGTTTCTGATCCACCAACTTTAGTTAATTCGGTGTGTATTTACAAGTGTTTTTCACCCACTTGGAGGGAAGAGGCAATCAATAAGGTAGTAAACAGGGTCATCTCTCCTCTGTCCTCTTCTCACCTCCCTCCACCTCTTTCTCCTCTTGTTCTTCTTCAACAAATGGAATATGATAAGTAGCTGAAGATGTATTAGAAGATATGAGTCAGCTCTGAATTTTAAGGTTCTTAAGTCAGGCGTCTCTGCAACAGCTGTCGCTTCCTGATTTTTAATTTTTCTCCCGTATGACACTTTGTGGAAATTTGACAGAACAATATTTAATTAATGACCTCAAACACAGCACATACTTGGAGCACTGAATGTCGAAACTGACAATATTTCATTTACTTATCTGAATGAGAAAACAAAACAAGAATGAAACAATAATTACAAAAAACAATCAGCAATCACACCTATAAACACTGAATCTTGCATAATTGTTTATATTGCTAATCATTCCAAGAACTTCAGTGGAACAGGAGTTGTTTAAATGATTTTATTTGCAATCAAGTAAATGTCAGGACCCCCTCAAATCAAATGTTTTTGTTTCCTTTTTTTTATATCTTTTTTTCTTTTGTTTTGGTAATAACACAATCATCTGATTACTGTGGGTTTTGCAACATCAAAAAGCGAATAAAAGTAAAGAAAAAATGCATTCAACACAAAACATTTACTTACTTCTACTATAGAATTTTAGAGGGTAAGCTGCAGTCATGTGCTGCTAATCATTGGTGGTCTGAAGCGTGCAGGTGTGTATTAACACAATGCCAAGGAGTACAGACATAAGCAACAGTCTTTGAGAAATATTTTCCCTCAATCTGGAAAATGCTATGAAACCATTTCCAAACTATTTTCAGCTCAGCATTCTGCAGTAAGAACACTTGTTCATAAGTGGTAACATTCAAGACTGTTCCTAATTGTCCAAGGAGTGGACATCCTGGGGGGGACCTTAAGAGACCAGTGCAAAAGCAATGGAACCAAAACTGCTTTACACTGATAACAGTAAAGAAGAGTGTAGTTTTTAAAGTCATAAAAAAGAATGACTTTAAAAACTAAAAGTCTTCCAGAAACTCACTGCTGTAAGTTATTGCTACTAAAGCTGGATTTACAAGCTATTTAATCATGTACTTTAGATTTCTCGCATTCTTTTTTTCTTTTTGGTTTAATATTTATTAAATAAATAGTGGCATGACTGACATTTAAGCACCAGGGTATGCTGCTCAGTTGGTACATTTAAATAAATCTTTCATGCATTTTTATTAAGCACAAAAATTATAGCTTACTGCACTGAAAAATAATAATTGAGTGCTTTCATTCCAGTCTTTCTTATTCTCACAGAGCAATGGTGGCTTAGACGGTAGCGCATTAATCTACTAGTAGGAAGGGTGAAGGGTGTTAAATCCTGGGCCTCCACAGTCCAAAATGTCAAAATATCCTTGAGCAAGATATTGAGAAAAACTTTATGCACTAAGATGTGCTTTTGATAAAAGGCTATTTAAACTCAATTAATTCAGGGAGAATTTACCATTTCACTCCATGCTAAAAATGCGGTTTCAGAGTAAGACCTTACTAAAAAAGGGCCTCAACACTGAGAAAAATACACACCTGCCCTGATTTACTCAAATCCCAACTGATACACACCCTACTGGCATAATCATGTCATGAAGTCACTAGTTTCATTGGACTGAGGCTCTTTATGACAACCAAACAAAGTACAGGATCTGACCAAGGCCTCAGGCTGTGTTGCATCCATGTGTGGGTTCCTGCCACGGACTCCTCTGTCTTTTGACACATCAGTCTTTGCTAACACCATAAATTTTGTGTAATCCACTGATGTTCCAAAAGTAAAGACCTGAAAGTTACCCAGTTTTAATTTGAGACTAGTCATATGGATTTGTGACTGGTGGCTGACCTGGAAATCAAGAGCGTGGCAGATAATTTGCTTCACATGCAAAAAACAGGCATCACAATAAAACTCTATATGGAGAGTGGGTAAAAATTGCAACTGAGACATTTGCACTGCAAAGCCAATGTGGATGCTTTAACTCTGACCTACAAACCCCTGCCTTGATATTTTGGATATCTGCTTGCTTCAGGGAATCATGTAGCAGAATACATGATAGTAATGTACTTGAATTCAGATTCAGCTTTTGGCAGGGGTCCCAAACAGTCCACAAACACCATGCAGAAAGGTTCACCAAAGGCTGGATTGAGCTGAAGTGCAGCCCCGGGATAGAAACAAGTGCCAGCAATGTTGAATCAAAAAGAATCTTAGCCTTCCACAACATCATCTATAATCAATAAAATTAAAAAAAGGTTGTATCCCACATCCTCAAGCTGATGTCAGTGTTTTTAGGCTTATTTTAGGAAGTAGTTTTTCTATTTAGACACTGGTTTATTAGGTTATATCTGTTTTCTTTATTTATTTTGTTTAGATTGTTAATAAGGAACCTTTAACTGTCTTCAGGATGGAGGAAGATTATTTCCTATAAATTGTGTTTTTATCCTTAACAGTTTCATTATACCGCAGAGTTACTATCAGATCAGTCACTTTATCCATATTTAGCCTGTCTGAGCACAGATAGATTGACCGATCATGTCTGCGGCTCAGCCCTGAGGGGACGTGGCTGAGATTAAATCAGATTCAGCCATCCATTCATTTTTTACACTTGCTTCTTCCTGCCCAGGGTCTCGGGGTCTGGAGTCTATTCCAGCTGTCAGCAGGCAAGAGGTGAAGGACAGGCCGGAGAGGTTACCAGTCCATTACAATGCCAAATAGATGAAAATGTGACAAACGCCATGCACAACTAGACTCAAACATATGATCAAAATGATTTGTCCAAACCAAATCATTTGTATTAGATTGAATTTATTTGGCTGGGACCTGATTCAAAGCAGCATCAGTAAGTGGATCCTCCCTGCTGAAAAGTCATCCGGAGTGTACGGCGTTTCTTCATGATGAAATTTATCAGCTGAACTTCAAGACAGAAAGAAAGCTGTTTTTGTCCTTGAACGGAGAAAATACAATAAAACTGAGGTGCAACTCCAAATGGTACTTACAAAAATAAACCAACTATGTATGGAATGTAAAAATATAAACAAAAAGGATTCTAAAAGCGTCATTCCCACCCACATACACACTGATGCACCGCACAAACATACACACTCGCATGCCTGAACAACATAAATAGACAGTAAAAATCCAAATAAACATTCAGTGGAATAACATACAGAGGCAAATAAGGTACAGTGAGATAGTGTAGGGACTGAAAGTACCTTGGTTGAAATATTGCACTGGGTAGGAAGAATATTGCATATGAATTATATCACATAAGGGGAGAAATATTTAAAAGGAAAACGAAAAAGATGAACAAAAGGAACGGATAAAGAAAAAGGTGGATGAAGAGACAGACACTGAGTCAACAGTAAAGATAAATTGACTCACATCTTTTCTTTTTTTTTTACATATTATTCTTATAGTAATATATGTTCCCTTTCAAGCACCCATCTTTCTTTGTTCATTGTGCATTCATCCATCCATCCATGCATTTATAAATCTTCTGACCTATCTCTCCAGCTATTGATCTGCAGCTCCATCATTCTGCTAACCCTGCTGCCCTTCGGCCGTGTTCTCTTTGCTCCTCAGAGTCCAGTTATTTACATTTACATCTTTGTCTTATTTCCATTTTCCTCTCACTGATTCTTCAGTTCTCTTTCTTCCTTTAGCATCCCTGTTTTAGTACATTTAAATCTTCCTGCTCTTCTCTCCCTTCATCTTTATATGATTTTTATCCTATATAAGCTGTCTCGGTGCATACTTAATTAGCTTTTTTAAACCATTGTCAGCTTGTCGTGTTTGCACACAACCTCCTACACTCTCTCCTAGTTTTGTACTCATCTATCTTGTTTTGTTTATGGTGTTCACTTCATTTCCTCCTCTTAATTCCTTCTATAATTTTGTTCATGTCCAGAGTTCAGCACAAAGCTTAAAGTCTCAAAACTTTAAGCTATACATAAAAAAACCTCATTAAATCAGAGCTTCCATCTGTGATGGGCTGGCTCTCCAGCCACAGCTAACGAGACACTCTCATTTATCTGGCACTTCATATGAAACAGTAACAAGAGAAACAAATAAAATCACATTTAATAAAAACCACACCTTTCTTTTTACAATAAAGACTTTCTCAATCGTTGAATATAATCTAATCTTTAAATCTTGGTCATTTCACATAAAAATATCATTAATTTAATTGTTCCTGTCCATTTGCTGTTAGGGATATTCTGGGTTGTATAAAACTGATACACAATATAAAATTAAAAGAAATCATGAGGTTCTGATCATGTGAATGATGATGAGATGTGTTTTTTTGAGTTGTAAATTAACACACATATATATATATGTATATATATATATATATATATATATATATATACATACATACATATATTTTATTTTATCATCAATATCTATAAAGGTCTTTGTTACTGTAGGGAGTTAGGTTAGGTACTATACATAGTCAGTAGCATCCTCAATAGCAAGTAACACAACTTCTTGAAGCTTTTTGCCATTGTTTCTGTTTCTTCCTATTTATTTTTGGAATTTTAATCCATATTTATTGCAAAAGGCTTCTAGTTCTGTCAGCAGTTTTAGTTTTAGTTTTAGGAAATACTGATTCCAGTGGTTTTGTAAGACCATTTTTAATAATGTTTGGGTTGTGAGGACTTTCATAATGCAGGCCTCTTTTTCCATTGCGAACATTGACTTTTTTTAGGGTCATTACACAATAATTAATGCCAGTTTCTTTCTCATCTTTTCAGCATTATTTATTCTAGCGAACAGCATGACATTTGATGACAGAATTTTCACCTGTTATTTGTTGAATCCATACTTAGGTCCCTCACAGTATTTGATATAAAAAGATTTGAAATGTTCCTCATCTGGCTTTTTCTAGCTTTAGTGTAATAGGAAACAGTTAACTTGGGTCCTTGCAGTAACACACATCAGGCACCAGCTCCACAGTACGGAGACATCTGGGACATTGTTGTGTAAAAACAGGGAGAGTGAATAAGCTGAGAGAAATCAGCTGGTCCACACTCATGGGCACTCACCTGAACCACTGCCACACAGCTCCCCCTACAGCCGGGCCAAAAACCACACCCCACCACATAGGGAGTTCTCAATTTTCACCGTAAAATTATTGTATTGTGCACACAAAGTGCTTTACTAGTGATTGGGAGTTCCACCAAACTGTATCAAATTGAATTCTCATCAGAAGTTTCCCCCTTTCATGTCCCCTTGTAGTCACTCTTAAACTCTCATGGGCTGCAGCTCTCTGCGACTCTTCACACACAAACTCTCCCCAGCCAACTTCTTTAAATTTTCTTGCATGTTGGATGTTTTGTCTCATTCTTTGATGTGTCAGCCTCAATCACAGATCATATTTCTGAAGCGTCCACAGTTTGCAGTTGGTGAAAACCGATCAAACACCATGTTGCCTTTGATCTGGGCCATTTATCAGCACCATCCAGCTTATCCTGTTTTAAATCTTGTAATGTGAACCTGGCTCCAACAGCACTAGGCTAAAGTCACAGCCTGATTAAGGCTGATAAACGTTTGAGACTTTGGTAAACATCCGAAAGTTCAGGAGAAGTGAGTGACACTGGGGAAAACCAGTATGGATGGTTAACTGGTATATCAATTCGTGGGATGCAGGCACAATCCACAAACTCCCCATCAGGGCTCAAACAATATATCACTAATACCCTGACCCCAGACATCCCAGGAAAACCTCCAAACATTCCAGTCAACATTCAGGACTGGTCAGAGCTCTTTTGTCATGAGCAGATACTCAGTAAGTTAATTAATTGTTGTTCATTTCATGGTGAAGTGCACAACACAATTCCTCTCAGATAAAAATAGAGCACAGCAGACTCAAGTGTTTACAGGATCAAATGTACAGCTTTTATAAACTTCAGATTCTGCATTCGGGCAAACAATGTGGAGAGGTAAATGTATCTGATGTTTTTAAGCTTTGAGTGCTTTGCACATGTGGTGAACATGCTTCTGATGGTCATTCTCATAAAACCTCTCTGACTCTGTGAAAATAAAGTTAAAGAAATGACAGAAAAACGTGGATTCATAAAGGGTAGGCAAATATCAGATAGAAGGAGGAGCGCCAGAGTATGGAGATCAGGAGGTATCTGAAAACAGGAATAAGAGAAGAATTACTCATATGAACCATGAGAAAAGAAGAGGAAAGAGGACAGAGAGGGGCCTTCATGCTAATTGAAACTGGGGTAAATACTTAGAAAATGAGTGGGGGTTACATTATTAGTTCCACTCAGCCTAGCAATCAGTGACTTAAAGCCAAAAACATCCTTTTGATCAGCTCCTTAACCCGGGTCTTACCCTAATAACTATGAGGATCTATATAGCTTTAATGTCCCTAATGGTATGCTGGGAAATTAACCAGAGGAAGACTTACTGAAATGATAGCTTTTTTAAAGCTTTGTCATGTTGAGTTTTCGTAACTGGGGGTATTATGCAACAGATGGATCTGTGAAAGGACCATGAGGCATCTTTGCATATCTATTGGTTTACTTACCTGTCAATCAAATATATTACCCACAGTGCATAACATTAAGTCTTAGTTTTATTGGAATAGATAAGGTTTTTGTTTGGTTTTTTTCAATCACTATTTATAGTTTACATGAAAGGATAAATTAAGTGTCATATCCTAAATAAAACTGATTACATTTATTTAAGCTATAAGTAGAGTATTAACTCAACACATGAGGAGTGACCAGCTGAATCGCACTATTTGTCTGAAAAATGATGCCAGTTCTTTAGATCATGGGCTCAGTCTCAACCTTTGGAGGAGGATATCACTTTGTCAACCCTTCTGTAGTCTTTTTTTGGAACCAGCTTCAAGTGGCCATTTGAGAAAGAGCAGCTTTGAGAAACCTAGCTGTGCCTTCATTTTTCAGCATGCAATTGAAACTTAAAAGACATCTTGCCGACGATGCCAATGGGTTCTCAACCACAACTATTCGTAAACTCAGCCTTATCTCTAAGCTGTCGGAGCTGGAATATGGTGCAAATGCTTAATTTATCTAACTGGCAGTTCATTACGCATTTCCAGATATACTGTACACACTGTGCCACTGCAACATCAGGCCTCTGGGGATGTCTATGGATATTCCACCTCAAGACACTGGCCGCAAATTCTTTAGATCCTTGTGCCACAAGATGTGCCCTCCATGGACTGAGCTCCTAACAGAGCACGCTGGGTATTCTCAGACTGCGAACTCACATCCCAGAGTTTGAAGAGTGGACCAACTGGTAGCTCTTTATTACATTCATCAAGCTGTTTCTGAGCAATTTATGCAGGAAAATAGAAACAGTGGTCTCAGGACCATCTTAGGGTTTTCTTCATTTTCAGTAATGTTAAGGTGAAAGATGCAGGACTGCTTGTGTCCACCTTTAGTTGTGCTGATTTATCAAGGTTTGATGAGATCCATATAATATCACAAATTTTGAGTGTCTTCAGACACCCTAAGTAGATGGGAGACAGTCTCTGGATGCAGCTTGCAAAAGGTGAAGTGTCAATACCTGTTTTTACTATGAATATGTATTAAGATACAAACAAATGATAAAACATATAAAATGCAATGATAAAACGTACACAAAATAAAATCACACAATCATAAGAACAAAATGCCTCTTCAGTCAAAAGTTATTATTTAGTGTGACTTCTTTCTCACACAAGCCCAGATTCAAATCTCTCTGTGGAGAAAATCCCATGCAGATGTTTGCAATAATATTAATTGGGACTCAATTCTATTTAGAGTTAAGTGACCCCATTTCCTTTTGCACTACAGTTTTTTTTTCTTGTCCAGAGAGATTCATCTTATCTTTTACCTGCCTGCCTTCTGCCCACAGGTCCTTCTTCTGGGTCATCTTCTGACTGCAAACTGGAATATTAACATCCACTTGAATGCTAGGGACCATGGTTTCCCCATAGAATATTAAATTGTAATGAGGTGATCAATGACAGTAATTTTAGTGTTGCGGAAACTAAATGATGAGTTTAGGAGGTTAATATCTGATTTTTCTCCAGCCTATATCCTCATTTTCACTCTTGCTGACCTCTCAATGATCTATGCTACTTTAACTCCCCAAATCCCTCCACTATTTAGCTTCAGAGACTTGTGTGAAATGTCTGACCACTCAGCATCACAGGAGCCCTGCAGAGATTTCAAGCTCAGTGAAGAAATGTTAACAGCACCTTAAGTGTCTCTCAAAGGGACAGGAAGGTTAAACCTTGAGATATCTTCATAGAGTGGGCCTTTTGGTCCCTCCTGGCAGTGCAGAGGTCTCATCAGTTGGACTGCCACCTGACCAGATGACCCAGAGGTTGGGAGTCATCTGAACTACCTTCACACAGCTCGGTGGCCAATCCCTGTACTGCCAGAGCTAATGCCTGACAGTAGTGAAACGAAAGAAAAAACAATGGGTGATTCATAAATACATGCAACTTTAACGAGAAGACAAATGACACTGTAATCAGAGATTTAAAATCTTTTTTTTTTTTTACAGAGGAGCCAGTCAGTGTGAGAGGCAAACTTAGGTCATTCAAATGCAGTGAAAATAAGTTCCTGGGGTTTTTTTTTCTTTTTTTCTTGGTAGACCATGTCGTCTGTTTTATCAGCCAAACACTGATTAAAGTAGGACTTCTATTAATAAAAGTTCTTTTATCACCACCATTTAATTTTTAAACTCAGAACAGTTCACTTTTTGGAGACTTCCAAACAATGGCTTAATGAATTTGATTACATGATAACTTTAATTATAAAAGTGCTCCATTGGTTAATTTCAGTTCTGTCCTGAAACAACTTTCCCAAGCATCCATTCTAAATTAAAAGTTTATAGAGATGTACATAATGCAGTCTTTCTTCGGGTTTTTATATGACAGCTGTAATTAATATCCATCCACTTATTTTTATCTGAGTTCAGGTCGCTGGAGGAGTAACCTAAGGCCTAAACCTCCTTTCCACAACCTCCTCCTCCAGCTCTTCAGGGAGATGCCTAGGTGTTTCCAGGTCAGCTGAGTGACACCATGTGTCCTTTCTGGATTTGCCTTGGGGGCCTCCTCCTAGTTGGATATCCTTGCAATACCTACCTGGGAAGGCAAGCAGGAAGCGTCCCAATCAGCTGCCCAAACCATCTCAATCTAAAGATGTGGAGAAATAGCTACTCTAAATCCCTCCCTCCTGACTGAACTTCTCAGCTTATCTCTAAAGGTGTCTCCAGCCACACTGCAGAACTCATTTCAGTTGCTTGTATCCATGATGTCATTTGTTCTGTTACTGCTTATAGTTTGTGACTATGAAGTGAGGACAGGAACATAAATTTACCAGTAAACAGAAAGTCATGCCTTTTTTACTCAACTCTCTCCACCACAATAGACCAGTAGAAAATTTGTTTTACTTCAGCTTCCACACCAGTCTGTCGATCTCCTCTTCCACTTTTCCCCACTTTGAATAGGACCCCAAGATACTTGAACTCCTCCATTTGAGACAGAGCATCGTTATGAAACTTCTAGGAAGCCTACCTCACAAACGGCATCTCATAATTCAATACATTCTTTATAGTGTTTTGTGTGCACAGGATGCAGTGTGGGCTTTCAAATTATGTGCCACCTGAGAGTGGCTTCCTGGCCCACTTGAGATAATACCACTCCACACTTGCTGTGTATTTGTACCAGAGTTACATCTGCATTCCCTGCTTGTTCAATGGTTTACTGTTGAGAGCTGTCCTTGTTCAGAAAATAACTAACACCAAGGTATGCAAAGAGAGTAAAGTTAGAAACAGAGCAACAGTAAAGAGACACAGTCCCACAAGACACCTACTGTATTCAGGTAAGCCAGGCTGAACTGATCAGTAGCCTATAAAAGTGTAATAATCATTACAAGACTTCGCAGCTATCAGCTCAAACTTTGAAGTATTATCAGATCAGGTTACCGAGTCACTATGGGCACACTGACCCTGAGAAAAAAAGAGTGAGTCAGCAGATCTCATGTGGTAAAGGACTGCTGTGTTGATTTTAATTTGCATCTCTTTGTCAGTGCACGTTATTCATTGATCTGCCTATGTGTGTGTGTGTGTGTGTGTGTGTGTGTTTCTGCTCATCATATCTCTGCTGTGAGCATGACAAAAATTCAAAAGTTACCAGGCAGCAAATACGAAGGGTGGAACTAATTGCTAGATTACCAATGAGTAACTTCTATCCTCATTTTACTCCATTAATTAGTTACTGGCTCATTAACATTGGGAACATGTAGTTTGCAAAATAGGAAGAAGTTTCCACAAAATAGGAAGGAGTTGAGGAATCAGTAAGAATTGTATAAAAATTCTGAGGAAGACTTCTTATTGGATTATGATGACTTAAACAAAGAGAGACCCAAAAGTCTTATATTACTAAATGATCAGTTTACAAATATTTATAAACTGCTCACAGAGCATTTTCATTGTGGTTACTTACTCTCTCAACCAGCCTGTGAGCAGCACAGTAACCTGCAATTACTAATACATTTTCTATGTGTGCTCTCTCCACATCCTATCGAGGAGTTTAATAGCCCTTTCAAAATGCTAAAGAGGGCAAAGCTCACAGCCTCACTGGATTTCTGTCACCACAGAGCAACAATCATGGACCCTCTTTTGTCATTTATCTAGTCAAACTTTTGCTATCTATCACAACAACACCTCTGATTGATCAAATTCCAAAGTAGTAATTAGCTGATTGAAAAAGTTTGTTCATCATGGTAAAATGGCACCCAAAGAAAGATCTCTTAACTCAGTAGGCATTGTAATAGTGTTGTTGGGAAGTAGTAGCCAGCTACTTAACTATTAAGTATCTCACAGGCCACTGAGCATGATGCACCTCTGTATATGATGGGGCTCAGTGTTTCACCCAAGCACCATTAACACATTATGGTAATGAGGCTCAGACTGCCAACCCTTCAGCTAGAGACAGATAAACAACTTGCTGCAAACACCAGGCACAGATCCACTTTCATAGATGCAGCTAATAAAGTAAAATTTAAATACAAATCCCATATACATAGCCCCTGTAGCGTCCAAAAACAGATTTACTTCAAGTTTGAGCCTGTACACTATGTTAGTTTGTTTTCACTCTGACTCATTAAACAAAGACCAAAAACATAATACCTAAACCGTCCAGGAATCACAATTAAAGAACAAATGGTATTGGTGAAATGTTATCCATGTATTTCTGGACCATTTAGCCATATCTTGAACTGTCTGGATTTCTTTTTTAATTTTTCACATTCTAGTTAACCCTATTTACGTTCCTATTTTTTGAAGTGTTATGATGTGTTAGTAAAATCGTTGTAAGGGCATAGATAGATAGATAGATAGATAGATAGATAGATAGATAGATAGATAGATAGATAGATAGATAGATAGATAGATA
>JAOWBL010024350.1:0-23443 GCA_028564865.1 Zenarchopterus dispar
ATATATACATATCGCTGGCTTGCAGAAGTATGCAAAACAAACAAAACATTAAAGCTCATCAGAGAGTGTAAAACTGCTCATGACATTTAAGACGTTTCAGTCACCTGCTCTTTAGTCAAACCACTGCCTCACATGGTTCTGCAAATGTCTAAAAACAAATGATTTCTGCAATGTAAAACTAGGAAACCTCAAACTCAAGAGTCATGTTCCTGATATTGTCCTGTGCCATCTGTTACACTGCAAAAACAGCATGCAAAATCTAGTCAAATTTCTCTTATTTTAAGCAAAAATATTTTTGTCCTTGGGGTAAGGAACCTTTTCTGAACTAGAAAATTTAAAACTAGCAAAATAGTCTAAAACAGTCTTCTAATTTTTTTGGGAAAACAAGTTTTTGCAGTGTGACAAGTCAGCCATGACCGTTTCACAAATCAAGGTCACATAAGTGCCTGTCAATACCCGGAGGAATTCAAAAGATGCATCATTTAACAGCTCAGAAAAAGGTAGCGTCCACCTAAGCTGTGCCACACTTCTCCAGTCAACACCAGCAAAATACTTCAGTGGACAAGCATGGGCAAGTCAGTGGAAAAGACATTTAACTCCACTGACTCCAGTGTAATCATCAACGTGTCCATAGTGAAATGTGCTCCATGTGAAGAGTAAGAGGCACTTTATAAATAGATGACTACGACTTGTAACATAAAGCACTTGGAGTGGCCAGTGACTCCGAGTAATCTGTGCAAATTAGGTCTATGACAGAAATACGGCAAAGTTAGAGCATACATAAATAACTGATCAAATTGCAAAAAAGATAAATCAATACATCTGTAAAATTCAGAGCTGTGCCTTGTCATAAATTTTTAGAAACTGTCTCCATGTATCCTGTTACCCGCTAACCATCTGGTACTTACATTAGGTAAAGAAATAGGAGCCTGATTTGGCACCACACGTTTTAAGAGGAGTTAAAGAGTTCTCAAGACCAAATGTTGGGGCATAAAGCATATGTCAAAGTACAAGGGAGCCTTCATTGCAGCAGTTGGTTGCATTTTGAAGGGAAAAGCCCCGTTCCCAACATTGCTCTCAGACTAAACCCAGCAGCAGGAAAATTACTTCGTAGGAAATGCACAAATAAGCCCCTAAAAGCACTCAAGTCACACTGCTGCACACAGGGAAACCCCCTCAAGCACCGAGGGAAGATGTGGACTCCACATACCCGGGATCAACACACGTTCATAACAACGATGCGTGCGCAGAAGCTGAGACGCACCTGAAAACCACAAAGGCAAATCAGAAAGGCGTGACGGGAGCAGGCTGCACAGACGGCAATTGTGAAAGCAGAGAAATGGAGGTGAGGGGAGACTGTGGGCAGGACCTGGGGGTGGCAAATACGCTAACTCTGAAAAGATGGCATGGGACGCAGTCGGCTGGTGCTGCCTGCCGATGTCAGATGTGTTTACGATCTTCTGAGTTCGGCTCGAGCTCCCTGTAACCCAAGTCGCAGGAAGAGGGCGTGTTTCCCAGCGCAGATATGAGGTCCAGCGTTGTTAAGACGCAACACACAGGCCTCTAAGTTACATGAGCGCCGTATTACAGTACGTCCTTTCATAACTGGTGGAATGAAGCCTCGTCTGCCCTGGGGTCCTTTAAAAAACCTAAAACTCCTTCTTAATCTTTAGATAAAGATCCACTGATAAGCACAGAGCTGAGTCTTCAGCTATCAAATGATTCTTGTATTTGAGTGGTACCACATTCCTCGCTGCGGGAAAAAAGTCAAAACATAACTTTCTACTTTACCAGGGACAAATTCATGTATGGTTACACTGAAGAGACAGTTACACAACTAGGATAAAGTCTTGTAAGATTTATAGAATGTAGAACTGTCCTGTCTAATACTGGTGCATTTGCAAAAACCTTTAGGATTTGGGTTTGTGTCTCTGTGCAGCTGAAGTAAATACAACAATGATGTAATGGTACGACAGACTTTGGCTCAATTATGTATGTGAGGAACGTTAGCCTTCACTGTCAAAGCTGATGTTTGGACGTAGCTCTTGAAATGAAACAGGTGATAGTCGTGCACTCGTGTCTGCCTGTTCAGGATTAACTGGGAGGTTGTGGTGTGGTTTGAGCAGGCCAGAAGGTGAATGTTTAATCATTCTGACTTCCTTCAACTCCGAGTGATGGCGGATGACTTGAGTGAAGACATTTGTGGTGTTTCTGAAGTAGCTGACTCTCATTTTGTAACTTTCATTTTGTGAGGACTGCGAGTCGTGCTTTATCTCTGTTTGCCTCCTGGCACACATGAGGATACTGAAGAAAATGTGGAATATCTATTTAAGCAAAACTAAATAAATAATGCTGTGAAATCAATAAATATGACTATAAAATTAATCCCCAAATAGCAAAGATGTGTCAATGTATCTGAAGAAATTGGAGTCGGGCTTTGTGACGGCTGCCCTTTGACATCAACTCTGCTGTTAACTTTTATGGATATAATTTCTGGGTGCAACGGAGGGGTTCCTGTTTGATGGTCTCAGGATTACATCCCTGCTTTCTGTGGATGATGCGGTCCTGTTGGCTTAATCAAACTATGATTTTCACTTCACCATGAAGCGCTTTGCAGGGTGGAGCGCCCTCTCCAAGTCTGGGGTAGGGCGTTGCCTCGAGTTGAGCAGTTCAAGTATCTTGGGGTCTAGGTTGCGAGCGAGGAACAAACAGACCAGGAGACCCGGACTAGAGCTGCAGCTCCTTCACATCAAGTGGTGGTTTGGACTTCAGGTAGATGGTCTCCCGGATGCCTTCTTGTGGACCTGTTTCAGACAACCAGCTGAAGGTCCTGAGTAGACCCGGGGCACGCTGGAGAGACTGCACCTCTCAGCTGGCTTGGGTGCACCTTGGTATTCCCTCTGGAAGAGCTTGATGAGGTGGCACAGGACAGGAAGGTCTGGATGGGCGGATGGACCAATAAATAAACAAACATTAAAAAATTCAAAGGAGATTTTGATGCTGCTGCTTTGCCTCACTTATCAATCAACATGTATTTAAGAACTCAATTAGTTGTACAATTCCACTTGAATAGCTTTCCATAAACGGGTATTCCACTCCGATTTCCTCAATGGTCAAACTGTCAAATAAGCAAGATGACACATTTCCTGCCACTGCAACAAGTGAGAATATTTCAATACTTCACACACGCAAGCACAGCTTGGCCTGAAGAAACAGAACAATGTAATTACTTGTCAAAGTGAGAAGTTTTTAAAATTAAGCTCAAACGCCACTTTAGACGACGCTTCACATGCCGTCTTCCCCGTAGCTGCAGCTCAGTCCGGATCTCAGCTGGGTTTGCGTTCACCCTCTTCAGAAAACATCAGATGGATTAACAGAGCATTAAATTAAGCTTGTAAATAGCCTGCGTCGTTACAGTTTGATCCGCGATGATTATTGGTGCTTGTGGCATCCTATAAAAGCTCTCCTTTGGCACAGTTGATTGATGTAAAGCTTCATTTCAGGGGTGCAGAGTAAGAAGCCTTCCTTCAGAAGCCACCTGCGAAGCCACACTGCAAACAACAGCAATTGTTGCTGCATATTTTATTTTGCCATAACAGAGCAAGAAATCTGTGACACTTTTGAACATGACAGCTATTTTTCACTTACTTTGTAGGTGAAACTGTCAGTGAGAACTGCCACCACGGCAAAACGATAAGGTGAGGTTTTCATTGAATGTCACTCAGAGTGAAATGTTTCTGTCTGTCTGTGGAACGGCTTCCACATCACTCCACCGAGAGGTGCTGCAAGCGACAACAATCGGACTGCCAGCTATCTGACAGCTCAGTCCTCCAACGTGACAGCACGCTGGTGGAGATGGAAACATCCTACAACTGTGTCATGGTTTGTTTACCCTCGCTTGAGCTCCGCACTGATCTGTTTTCAGGCACGCATTCGATAGGCTGCATGATGACACAACAGCCGGAGAGCTGGCACAGTAATAACATGATTATAACGTGATACTGCAAATCTCAGACTCTTTGAAGAAGATCCAGCTCTAATCCTCTCTTCTGGGGTCTGAACAAACCCCAAAATAGCTCTCAGGAGAATATCAGCACCCCTGAAAGATAGAAAAAAAAATAGCATTCTGGGGAGAACCTCAAATGACGAGAGCCCTTGAGAAATGGTGAGAAGAAAAGACAAAGGAAGTTTGGCCTCTCGGTGCATACAAGCATTTCTGGAAAGAAAACATCATGCATAATTGAATATTATGGACAACGCCGTGTGCTGCATAGGCATGAGTCTTCAGTTCATGTCAATGTGCAGCACCTTTTATTCTCTGAAAGTTGAGATGAGAGTAAAACATTGCTTCCTGCAGCCTGAAGCTGCAGAACAAGCTCAAGAATCAAGAACACGAGGCACAAAGATGAGACAAGCAAACTTACAGCGCTCACTGGAAGAGACAGTGGGGAGTGTAAAATATGCATGTGAACGGAGCATTTCTGGTGGAAGCAGATGTAGCTGCTACGCAGTCTTCACCCATCTGTGATTCTTGCAATCCTACAACCTGATGTCTCCTGCATTCGTGCTATGTTTAGCACGTTGACCCACTCAGACCCACTCTGCCTCTCCCTCCAGTCTGAGAGACTTTTTTCTTCTGCACCCCGACTGGCCCACAGCCAGCTCCTGCTCTTGTGACTGGGAAGGTGACCGCGCAGCGCCTCAAACAGGGGATACTTGTCCATCTGGTAGCTAAGCAAGAGTCTTGAGGTTTGGTAAAAGTACACACATTGACGTGCGAGCACCGCAACTCACCAATTAAAACAAGCCACAGAAAAATAACTAATAAATCCATCTTATTTGCCCCTAAAAAAGATCAAACCATTCCCTAAATAGTTTGTTATTCCTACTTAGGTTTTGACCCACACTTGAACTCACCATTAAAAGTTTTAATTTGACAGCTTGGCCACAAATAAATCTTTCAAAACTTTAAAAAAAAAGCGGCATAATCTAGTTTTTAGCAAACAACATCTGAACAAGACTGAATAGCACATCTGTTGAGCACTATTTGATCTGGAGGGATGACATTTTTTTTTCCCCTCAATGGGTTTCCACGGTGATGAAGAAACATCTTGGACAGATAGTTGCTGGGCTGTTGTTTTGGACAGTTGAATAGCTGTTTGGGACTTTATGGGATCTCTGTGGAACACAATGTGATTTTATGTGAGTGAATCAAACCTATAATTAAGGACTGGACGGGTGACTGGCAGCAGCTCATACGACTTACATGGAGAACAGCACAAACACACTCCGGACAATTATGTCCGTAACAGTGTCTGACTGAGGCCCCCTGTCCTATATTTAGAGTGTCTAGTTGACCATTGTCGTGTCCGTCTGCTGCCCTATACATCTGGTGTTAATGGACACAGTTCCCTCATGTGTCACGTTACTGTTGAAGTCACAGGCTCGGCGGGAGGACAAGGATGCAGTCTGCTGTCCACAGACACAACAATACGATAACCCACAGATTGTGAAGATGGTTGATTTCTAAACATTTTAAAATGCAGTTTCAACACATGGCACATTTAAAGAAACTTTTTAAAGTTTAGGTGTACCTTGCCTTTGATTCCAAAGTCCACAGACACAGTTATATTTTAAAGCAATACTGTTACAGAAGGTGCATGTAGACCTGATTTTGTATTTGTTTATCACTGCTAATTAAATAATACCTGAATCCGATTACAATCATCTACCAAACTGTATTCAGAATAATGTCAGTTCATGATTCTCTGCAGCAGTTTTTCCTGAAAAAAAATGGAGAAATACGCTGGATGAGTAGTTGATGCAGTCATGTGTCACCATCTGCGTTATCTTCTCTTTATGACAGGACTGAGCATGCTCTCTAATAGCTCAAATCTATACATGGTTTATCTGGTGTTGCACTGTAGGCTGGCCAGAGAAGCAACCTGTCTACTGCTGTTCATGAAGGACAAAAACACTCATACCCACATCCAACTAAGAAACCCCAGCCAAACATGCATGTTGTTGGACTTCAGGAGGAAACTGGAGCTTTGCCGCCAGTGTGAACCACTGTCCTGTCATTACAGTGATTCACATTTATGAGTCCAATTATTTCAGATAAATGCATCATCAATCTATAGGGGGAAAAAAGCTGCTGCTTTTCGAAGATAATTTTCTGCAAATGGTGGCTTGGAAATGTCAAAGTTCTTTAGAAGACCATTAAGATTCTTTTTAAGGGAACCTACAGGGTGATCAGTGTAAAATGATAGACGAATGCAAACATCCCCCCATCTGTCTGGAAATCTGCTTGTCTTGACTAAACCATCACATCAGTGGTTGCAAAATCTCTGACAAGTGACAATTGCTTAGATTTACAAATGAAAATTAATTTTTACATTAAGCAAGTTCTAAGAAGTCTTGTTGGAAGTGATGATGATGTACTTTTTCCTGAGACATGTGGGGTACCTCAGATATCTATATTTGGACCCCTCATGTTCTCCTTTCTTCATATACACTCCGCTTACGGTCTCTGGCACAAAAGTTCAGCTGTGTGTTTCATAATTTATATGTTAATGATAAATAGCTTTACTACACCACACAGTTATTTGGTAAAGATTAGCAAATTTATTCTTCACCTTCACTTTTGAAATTTTCTTTACCGAAATCCAAGAAAAACTGAACTTGTGGTTTCACCCCTAACAGAGTTCCTTTAACACCCTCCAATCTCTTGGGTCATTAGCTGGTTTTAAAAAAATTGCTAATAATTTGCATGTCATTTTTGACTCACATTTGACATTTGATTAACACTTGATGCCCAAGAAATTATTGTCTAGCTATCTTCATCTCTATCACCTTCCCACAATTAGAAATGTGTTTATGTATACTAGTTTATAGTTATGGGTGATACAGGTAGCTTAACTTCATATGGCAATAGTCAGATGTAAATCACAATTGCATTGTACTGAAAGAGACATTTACACTTGTTTCTTATGTGGTTTTATGTTGGGTTTTTTTTTTAATTGAAAACTCAATAAACATATTTTTTTAAAAACTAATTCATACTTTGGCATCCTCACATTTAGACTACTGGAAATATCTTTGATCCTGTCTGAGCCAAATCTCTGTAATCTGTTTATAGTTGGTCCAAAGCTCTGCAGCAAGACGTCTCCCCCAGACCTACAATCACTCTCACAGCAGTCTCCTTCTGCTGTCACTCCTTCCAGTCAAATTCAGCATTTAAGCCCCTGTCACACCAGCATATGCCAACGTAATATTCAAAAACTTTCAAAAAAATTCAAAATTTCTATAAAACAGTGGTATAAGCTGAACCATTATTGTTTTGTTGTTTTTTTTCCTCCAATTTTGGCCATGTACATAGTGTATTCCGAACATGTTAGACTACCCAGAATGCTTTGTGTTTCCAGTGTTCACTAATTATGCCCAGTGATAGTCTAAATTATCCACAGCACATGTCAGCTTATCGCAGACAATCACCCATCACAGTCTATAAAAAAGCTGCAGCTTGGAGCTGAACTAGACATTGCTGAAATCGCAGTATCAACATCAACATCACCTTCATGCCGAAAACATTGAAGACACAGCCAAGTAGTCTCCTGGCAAAGAGTATTCATCATCCCCCTCACCCGGACCATCTGACGGAGATGATGCAGGTTCCAACACCTCTCGGGCATCATCAGTGGCGTCGGCGGGGCAGTGTCCGGGGCCTCCACCTCCTCCCAGCCAACGGAGTTCCACCATGAGCTGGTCACTCATGCCAAACTTCCAAACTGCAGCGCAGGGGAGCCACATTTTGCTCCAGGGATGAGCAGCCCTCATGTTTTAAGATCCACCCCCAAACTGAAAACAGCAGCTGATAAAGAAGACCAGGACACTGGTCTAGCTTGAGGAGCTGCAGCACTTTTATTTTCTCCACTAATACTGTGAATCCAGCTTAATCTAGCTTCACTGTTCCAACTGCGCTGCCACTCTCTCGTGCACGTGGCTCTCATGCACATGCACACTCACACACACCGAGCTCAGCTTGTTATGATGGCCTTTTTACAAAGTGGTAATTATGTTGGAGGACGGTGAGTATGTATTCTCATCTCACATTCATCTCAGACGGACATCGGCTCACAACTGAGCCTTGAGGTGAAGTTTGTGAACGAGTGTCAACAACAACATGAGCCGCACGTCGGCATAAGTCACAAAATTTTTGTGCATGCACAAACTTTTTTGAATACCTCACCATACTACAACTTATGCCAGCATGTGTCATCGTACTCTTAACCTATGCAGAACCTCCTCATAACTTATTTGACATATGCCAGCATGCATTTTTCATAAGTCAGCATGAGATGGCTAAATTGTCAAGCTGTGACAGAGCCTTTAGTTCAAAATCCTGGCCTTTGCATGCTTTATATTCCTGCTGGACCCCACAGGCTTCCTAATCAAGACCACCAATGTTCCTTGCTCTTCACTGGGAACATTTCCACTGAGAGTCAGGAATTTCTTGGGTGTTTGCTGATGTGGAGTCTCAGTCATCCAAGTAGTTGCTATTTCACAAAGGATGGACAAGACACTCAACCTCCACAAAGTCCTCTATTAGTAAAGCACAACATATTGCATACGGAGTGCATGTATGTACTAAGAAGTGTTGCATGAGTGTTTGTGTAACGCTCACTGTAGAACCTAGATAAAAATAAACTACAATGGGAAACATTTAACTTGACAGGGTTCACTCTCAAACAAAGGAGCAGCAATCAAGAGAGCTAATAATAATATCTTTAACATGAGTCTGACAGGACATCCTCATTGTTCAGGGAGGGAACGGCTGAATCTAGTTTTTCTTTCCAGTAGTGCTTTTGTGTACGTGAGTAGCTGAGCCTGACAACAACAAGAAAAAAAAAGAAAAGGAAACATGCTTTCCTCCTGCACGACAGGTATCATCTTCGATCTCAGTGCATGTGTAAATTATGTATGGCAAGATGGATATTCACTCTGCATTCACAAGTAGGTTTGAGTGTGTTTGTTCACTGACAGCATGAGACACAGCTCAGCAACATGCAGAGGCCTGCATATCACTCACATGAACACTAAAACCTAACATGCAGTGGGAGCTGTGATCCTCTGCCATGCAAGTGCAGAGCTTTTGCTTCTCTCTTGCTACCGTCAACGCTGCATGGTGCAAACAGTCTTGCATCAGCTGTGGCGAGATGTTTGGAGATGCAAGAAATTCAGCGTGACACAAAGATGTCATCAAAGAGAACAGCACGTCTCACAAGGTGTCGAAGACAACATCAAAAGTGTTTTCCCCATGACACATCTACGGCATGTTTGATGATCGCGCAAACATGTCTTCACACCTGTTTGAGTGCAAATTAGCTGAAAAAAGAGGATTTCCTAAAAGAATGAAACCAGTGGAAAACAACAGGGTGACAACATCCACTAGGGAGAGGTGAGGCTATAATTAAGTCCACTGTCGAGCTGAAAACACCACTGATATACACTCCAAGTGGCAGCCACTCACATCTGAATCCACCAAAGCTTTGTGCTCTTAATTTTCTTCCATTTGAAAAACACCACGGCCAGACAGCGGTTCAGGTAACAAAAAAAACAAGCAAAGATACACTTGAACACGGCAAATGAGAATAAGAGCGTGGCGCATTCACTTGTGCATGCACGACACCAACTGTCCTCCCAGTCGGAGAGCTTTTAATCCCTTGACAGGTGTCCGTGTTAGCTGAGGAATGCATCAGGGCTTCATAGAGTGGACGGGAATTTGCTGCTGCATTACAGCACAGGCACTCAGCCAGTCTGTCCACGCAGTAATACAATCATACACCCATTTCGTTATCATTGTAAGACGCATTTATGTTAACTGTAGAGATTTAAAAAAAAAAAAAAAAAAAAAGATTTGGTTGCAAAAATGCTCAGGACATGCACCTGATTGTTTTCCTCTCCTTTTATCTGTTCCAAAAGTGTCAGACAGCAAAAACTACGTCACTTCTGGGTATGAGTTCAGGATAGTTATTGATCTCTGATGGTATAATGACCTTAGCAGGCCAGTAGGTAAAGCTGTAATGAGAAAATGCACATTTTGACTCTTTTCTGGAGAGCTGTATAAGCCTGAACAAAATCTGTCTCTTGATGGCTTTCCAGTTCACGAGTCACGAGTCAAGCCCACTCACTATGAGCAACATCAACCGTTTCAAATTTTCCTGTAAATTAAAAAAAAAACAAAACATGAAAGTAAAACAAGTAATCTGAAACTCAATGGATTTTTGTGAAATTTGAATACAACTTGCATGTTTGAGTACTTCATTAACTAAATAAGAAAAATATAAATAGCTGTTTACTTTATCTGTAATAGCAATTTTCAGAGATCAATAGTCCCAAAAGCTCATGACTGAAGTTCATGAAACGTTCTAGACTCATTCTTCGTGGTACGTGGTAAAAATGTGTCAAATTTAAAATCAATTTACCAGTAGGTAAGCTCATAGTATCATTTACAAATGTAAATGTTTGCTAATATCTTGGGAGTTAAAGATGTTGCAAATAGTCTTGCTCCTCCCTTATATTTTATCACTTTTATACCCAAAGTGGACTTAAAGTTACAATTTCATGGATCGAGTTGGAAAACAAACTCCATTGAGGCAGAATACCAAATGTCCAGACGTCATGAAACCTTACGTGTTTCATCTACTGGCAGCACTGATAAAAGTTAATCAAAAAAAACAAAACAAAACAAAAAAAACTGACTCATTGCAACAGTTTCAAACTTAAAAGCTAATGACAACTAAACGTTTAGTCCTTAAAGATTTTATAGTCGACATTTTCTGATGTAGAATTAAAGATTTCAAGAAACTCGTCTAAATTTTTCATACTGATAATCTCTCAAAATCCGTTTGGGGGAAGCATTTTTTAAACTTTACAACTTTGGCTGCTACTGCTGCAAACACCCCCTCAGCTTACTGAAAAATAACAAGTCAGGATTCACACGAGTGCAAACATAAACTAATCGTCTGGGAGCTTTCATAATGTTGTATTTATGTACTTTAAGGAAGTTCATAGAGTTCTTGTAAAAATGATGAGTCTTGATATGAGTGATTAGTAAGCATTCTCATGGTAGCATTAACTTAATCATTCAAGTACTTAACTTTAGGTAAATAAATAAGCCTGCAGGAATTTTTCAGTTTTGAAAACTCCTTCCAAGCCAAAGTAGACAGATACTAACTAATAAGCGTTTCCTGAATGCATCAGTCTCCTCTTGCCTTCCTCCAGCACGATGTGAAACGCTCAATTTCCCTGATATTATGTTTTCATTAATGAGAAGGGGCTTAAACTGTGCTATGTTTGTTTGTGTTTGGTGAAGCCCGACAAGCCAGGGCCGGCAGCCGCTATACATACAAAGTTCCCTGAAAACAATTCAGACAAGAGGGAGAGCGACGGGGAGTCGAAAAACATGTGGAAATGTTTCGTTTTGTTGGTTGAAGTGTTCAGGAGGTGACAAGAATTCAGTCGATGGAAAACAAAGATTCCTCTGACAAACTTTGACATAAAGAGGCAAAATCAGGGGAGCGATTATTTACAAGAGGATGACATTTTCAACTCACTGTTTCTCTTCGCCCTCTGATGGGTTCGAGTCCTGCTCCTTGGGCATGTGTTCCATTCACCTTAATTCCATCCAGCAGCCAATCGTGAGAGACGGAGGCAAGCCCCACCCTCGGTTGCACGCTTGTCATTCGCCGGTCGAGGGGAGGGAGGGGTCAGTTAGTGAAACATTGACAGGGACCCGTCTCCGGGGTTCCTGGGAGTGAGGCTGGGGGAGGGGGGCTGACCCCCTGTGAGCGTGGTCCGTTATAGCTGCGAGATGAAGAAGATGCTGATCTGCTGGCCTGACGTCAGGTGGATTCTGCTCTCAGGGGCGCCGCTGGAGAAATCAGATCCGGCCTGCAAGACAACAACAACAACAAAAAAGTTCAGAAATCAGAATATACCCTCTCTAAAGACGTGCTGGGAGAAAAATACTTCATCTGGCAATTATCTTGCCAAGTAGTAGTGCTAATTTTGAAAGTAAAAGTGAAACACAAATAAAATCCAATGAAAGAGTATTTCCAGGGTTTAAGACGGGCAGACCATAAAACCTACATGTAATGTAATCTTTGATGGCAAAGAAATATGATTTATTTTTATTGTTTCCTGTCATTTATAGTTATTTTTTAAATTATTGATTCATATGCCAAATTCTTCATCATCCAGTCAGTTAGTCATTTGCTTCATAAAATGCTAAAAACTGTTGAAATTTTTCTCATTTAAATGTTTAATTTTCCGTTCATTAATTTTCAGTTCATGAACTTTTCTTTTACTGCCATTTTGTCAGAAGCTCTTGATGTCTTTGTGCAGCTTGGTCCTTATTTTGTCCTCAAACGTGCTGACTGGGGGAAGCAGCGTATCAAATAAGCCCGTCTACCTCATTCTTCCCTTCAGATTATCTCTCCAGTCAGCATCTTCTTGAAAGCTCAACATATTGTGTTAATGGATGCAAAGAAAACGGGACAGATTTTTGGAAATAAATTTGGAAAGAAACCACTGAATGAACAGGAATTAAAGCAGATTCATCAAAGATGTCCGACTACAATGTCTCTACATGTGTTACACTCCGCTGGGTCTCAGATAAATCCTTCATCTGACGCTGCGTGACGCTGGTCAGGCCCTCAAGCAGACAGCAGCAGTGGGAATCCTCAGAGCTACGCACCAAGACAGTTCTGAATGTGGTGAACTGGAGGTCAGAAATTCATCTTCAACCATTACTGTTACAACTGACTAGTTCCTTGAAAACTGGAGCTCGAAGCTTAAGGGATGTCTCGTCTTGTACAGGCTTAAGCAGTTAAGATGACCAGGGGAATCTCTGAAAGGGTATTTAAGTGCTCAGAGAGTATTGATGCATTAGCCCCAGCCTCCTCCTCTATTGTCCTGGGAAAGCCTTATGCTTTCCACCTGCTAATCCTGGGTTCAGTGTCTTTCTAATCTGGAACAGAGGGATACCAGCCATGAGATTACTCTTAGTCAAAATTGATATTATTATTGCTTATCCTGTTAGAACAATGTCCTGTTTTTTGGGGGCGGGGGTTTGTTTGTTTGTTTTTTGGCATGTGGTTTATTCAAATGAACCTATCCACGCAGACATGATAACAGGTTCAAAACTGAGTGATAGTGAAATGTTCAATCTGATGGCAATGAGAAATCTGAAAAAAAAACCCCCAAAACAATAGCATAGGTTCTATAGTTGATAGGCTAAAAACAACTATTAAAAATGTGTATGTGGGACTTTGAACCCATCCATAGCCACTAAAGCAATAATGATCAATTCATAAGCAGATATAATTTAGTCCGTTTTAAGTTTTGGCTCTATTGACAGACAAATGCATTCTAGTGTTGAACTTCTCTGTTTGTTCTTGATAGGTTAGAAGAGCTGGTGATCAATACCGACCATAGCGCCTGGAGGATTTCCGGCAGATCTAAATCAATCCAACGGAGCAAACTGAGAGATGTAGGGCTGAGTGATGGGCTACAGAGGTAGCCTCTCTACAGGCTTATTGCATCAACCCGACCCCTACACAATGAAAAGTTCCTAATGGCTGGCAGAGGAAGGTTTGAAAGGAGCAAGAGGGAAGTCTGACACATTACATGGCAGCAAATGAAATATGAGCTCTTACTACTGCAGAGACTGCAGGATTTTGGTCTGATGGCTAGAAAATGAAGCCAAACATCGGCGCTAAAAAAAATGCTAAATTTGTGTATTTACAGGGTATATTTGAAATGTAATTAAAGAGGACAGATATCAAATATACTCATTTTTTGTACTTGAGAGTATATATTTGATTTACTAAAGTAGCTATTTCATCAAAAAAAAAAAAAATAGACATTACACAACAACCCTGCCACTTTGTACATCTGAAAAACGTCATTGAGAGAGCTGTTCAGATTTGATGGGTCTTGTGACATCACAGATCCAGATCATATCATTATTGTTAATATTAGCCCGTATCATCTTTTCTTACGCTCAGCTTTACGTTTCATTCAGAGCTCCTGCCACATGGGGATTATAAGATCTAACACACATTTCAAAAGATGCAAATCTCTCAGAAGAGAAAGGTAAAGCCACATCAAGCAACTGACTCCGCCCCTAAAAATGGCTTTAATAAACACAACTGTAAAGATGTGCTTAAAAGGAAGCTGTTGTACCATACTTCGGTGGTATTTTGGAGAATGAATGTTAGCAATATTACACTAATACCTCATGACATTGTCCTAACCTTACAAAAAAAGGGCAAAAAGAAATCATGTTTAAAGGCAAAATACCATCATTTATTGGTCAAACATATACATTTGAAATGGAATCTCACCTGTGTTTGACACAATTTTTACACAGATGATTTTCTATTTTTTATGTAAGAAATCATGAAAAGTGACCATTTTGGGCTTCAATCCAATCTGAGTACTGGGGCTTGTACAAGGAAGCGTTAATTACTAGCTTAGCAGGCTTAATAGCTTAGTGAGGTAATTTAAGGTTCAATTCTGGGGTTTTTTGTGTCACGAACCTAGTTTACCTGCTACTGAGGTGTATCACCATGGCAACCTCTGCTGAAAACTTGAGAAATCAGTCCATGTAAAAACAGTGCATTGTGATAATCAATATATCAAGAAAATAGAAAAAAATTTTTAAAAAATTAAAAAGAGTTTTGAAGTTTAACTTTCAATGAAAACTAAAAGCATAAAAAGATTTCTTGATCCTTATACAGCTTGAAAGTGTTCAGCGTATCAAACTCACCACATCAAAATATGTCTCCATGGTCTTAGTCGTTTCCATATCTCATCTTATTTAATTGCTTTTGAAACTTGCTTTGACATTTCAGTGCCTGGATCTAAGACATTTCAAATAAGCCCACTGACTGGCTTGATCTATTTTTTCCCTTTTTTCTGACTAATGTTTGTTCTTTATTTGATGCAAAGAGCATTTAAAACAGCTCATGTTTATCTGACAGAATTTGTGTCTTAATGCTGTGATGGAAGAATATTAATTAAACTCACACCATCAGTATTGATTTTTTCCCCGTATGCTTGTGTTCCTGCTGCAGCTATAGTCACTGCGATGACCTCAGACTGCTACAAATAATAAATTCTGAAAATCATCTACCGCTTAAGAACACCAAACTTTGGACTGAAGTCTGAATCTTTGAAGTCTGAACTTTCCACCAAATGATTCTTTATCTTTGTCACTTCTTGATGCTAGAGCTGTAAAGATTAGGATCAGAAGTTTAGAAGGAGCTTTACAACATTGTGCGACCTCCACCACGTGAACAATGGCTGCATGACATGAGAAGGTGGATGAGGAGGAGGAGGAGGAGGGTGAGCTTTCGCAAATCATTGCTAACCACGTTTTCGTGCATGAGATAAATAGCTGCAGTTGAGATAATGCAACAGCTTTTTCTGAGCGTTGCAGCTACAATGAATGACATCGACATCCATCCACGCAGCTTTAACCACATTCCCATTTACCGTCCGCTTTTACTGAAAACACAGCAAGGTGAATTAAGAACCACAGCAAACACAATTCTTCCAGAGTACACACAAACACAACCAGACTGCTGCCAGTGACCCACACGGGCACCTGCTGTTTTGAAAAATCCCGCAGGCGAAACTGTCCGCCACTTCGACCCGAGTGGGACCGACAGTGGCGTGATGGTGACACGGACGGTAATGACATAAACCCCGGGGGCCAAGCACTAATGGAGTGTGTTTTCTAGGAGCCTTTCCACTCTCTCACATCAACTCTGGCCACAAGTGGCACTGGCCTCAGCCAGTGTTTGTGGCACAAACAATTAGCTGTTTATCATCCTGGGACAATGACGGCAGGGGAGAAAATGGGGATATTGTTTGAGGAGTAACTGCAAATACAGCTAAAAGCCGGCAAATGATTGAGCAAATGCCCCATCCAATTGAGAGAAAGACTCAGCTGTGTAAAACACATCTCATATAACCTAAAGGTTCAAATCTTTTTCTCCCACTCCAAGGCCACAAACAGCCAGGCTGGAGGCAAGCGTTGCAAGAAATTACAACAGGCTGCTGGTTTATTTTTCAGGCAGATTTGTGGAAACAGCTTCACACAGCGGATGTAAAGCAAAGTTTTATTCAACCATTCGACATTAAGAGGGGCCAAACAGGCTGGGAATTTTGTTTTCCAGTGTTCAATTTTCAAACTGCAGGTGGATAGAGCACATAAAAAAAGACTAGACAAAAGTAAACTCATTTTAATTTCACTAACTTATTCAAGACAAGTTAAGGTTAATAAGATGATCAAAAAAGGAAAAAATGATTATGAACAAAGGTGTTATCCTTAAAGAACTGAGTCTTTCAGGACAGTCAGAGAACCTCGCCATTGTTAACAAATGTGTGAAAAAACAACAATAAAAAACTGATAGAATATTTATAGACAATGTTCCTCAAAAAAGAAAGAAAAAACAAAGCTTGAAGGAATTTGTAAGATATAAAAACATGGACAAGCAATAGCTGTGGGAAGCTCTACAACACAGAGCTACATTCACAAATACATCATGAAATTTTACTGTGGAAAGAGAAACCTTATGTTGACCTAGTCCAGAGCTGGCGCTGACATCTCTGGGATCAGAGGCATCTGGAAGGAACCATCACACACTAGAATCAGGACTTTTCTGGGCTATGTGCTCCAGATCAAACAGGAAAAGGACGGCAGAGACTTTCATGAGCAACAGATCCAGATTTAGGTCTGTAGTACAGCCTTGTATCGGTGCACCTGCCACAGACAACTCACACTACTTTGATGGAGAAGTAAAAGTACACTGATATTTCAGAGCAACATTTGCTGTCTCCTGAGACATACATGCATTTTTCAACCCAACAATGCACAAACTACTTTACAAAGAATGTAATTTCATTTTATAGAACATGAACTGAACTAAAATACCACAACTTGGCATCAGAGCAGGTTTACAGGGAGAAACTAAGACTACTGCTGTCCAGGGAACATGATGCAAAATCAGGGCAATTCTCCAACAATCAACATCTTGATTACCTTCTTTCATAAACATTTAAAGGAAAAGCTCTTAAGTAAAGATGAGATCATTGGCTCATAAACATTTAAAGGAAAAGCTCTTAACTAAAGATGAGATCATTCTTCTCAGCTCACTTTTTAATGGCTATTTTTGTTGGAGAATAGATGCAGATGAAAGGGCTCTGGTGGAATTCACTCACAGGTGATCCCGGCATGTCAGGTCTTCAAATACTCAGCCATCCGGATGCCTCCAACAGCCATCTTTGAGAACCACTAATCTGATTTGCACAGGTTTTAACTCTCCTTCCTGAGGTTAATGTGACCTCTGCAACATGTCAAAGCACCCACACGAGTTACCTGCAACGCCTGCAGGATTCAACAACGGCAAGGGTGCCACTAAACACGAGCTTATTTAGAAGCTCATGATCGTTCCGGATTAAGGCTACGACAGCATCTGTTAAACAAAAGGTATTTCTGGTCCTATGCACATACTGTATGTAGCATGAAGAAGCAAGTCAAGGAAATGCAAAATAAAATCATAAAATATGAAGTAACTCACTGACACACTAGTGTCCCAAATTTGCATTTCAACAAGATTTTAATATCAATTTCAATACGAATAAAACTTGTCGGAGTTGATAATAAAATATGGATATTTCATTTTTAGTGGAAGACATTTCCAACATTTAGCTTCACAGGTGATTTACAATTATATGATTTTTGAAGTACACATTATCCCATGGTCCTACCACACATACCTTAATCATCCTTCCTTCAGCATAGCTAATTGGACATAATTTTTTTTTTTGTCCTCTGAAACAGGGTACACCTTAATTGAATCCCTTGAATGCATCAAAAGAATAAACAGTGACTGCACACTGCTGCCTGGAGAAGCTCGGAAATCATTAAGGATAATTTCTTCTAATGGCTGCTTCAGGCGAGAAATGAGGATGATGATGGAAGAGAGGAAAATTGTTGATTTCAAGTCCGTTTGTCTCGTGTTTTGACAGAGTAAAATCCATTTCTGTATAAGTCTATTTACAACATGTGGAAGCAGTATGAACCAGGGGAAAAACTGTTCGAGGCAGGAGGAGGTGGAGGAGATAAGCGACAGAGCTGTAATCACCAGACGAAGCAGAGACGTGACACGCTGCGAGGATTGCAGAATCAATGAGCAGTACCTCAGTTATACAGACAGCTAATTAGGTGGGGCCGACTGAAGTCAAGGATGATTGGACAGACAGGGACGGCGTTCCTGCTTGAACTAATGTGAGACTCCATCAAAGAAACTCAACACTGAAATAAAGTCATGCGACATGTTTCCTCAGACACTCATTGGTTAGCTTCACGTGAGAGAAGAGTTTAAAGTAAATATCACAAGACAGCGCTCAGTCTGTGTTTCAGTTCACACTTGGCAGTCAAATGCATTTTCACTAACCTCCTGTGATCAGATCTCAATTTTAAGCTAAATTACACTCAAGAACACATATAGCTGATATTTCTGCATAATCAGATTCGATTTACCTTTACCTACATTTCACACATATGTCAGTCACCTTAAAAGCTCCTTTTTAATCAATATTCATATGGGCTGCTGTACCTTATCAAATAAATAAAACATAGAGGAGAAGCAAAAGTGGCACAAACAAAAAAAAACATCTCAGCCTACTAAAGACCTCTGCTTGTGCTTTTAAAGTTTTTATTCCAGTTGAAAACTGTTACTGTGTTCGCTACATCACTAAGCTGCAAGCAGTTTGTAATTCAACACATGTCCCTGCTTTCTAATGTAGGGATGCACTGACGTGATGATAAAAACAAAAAAAGGTCTGATAATACTTGGGTCAAGCATTGGATCATGGGGCAGATCTTTAAATCAATCAGTGCATGTAAAATCTGTGTTCGGAGAAGCGAGGACTGAATCACGAAAACAATTAAAAATTGAGAGCCCAAACTTGTAAAACAAGTCTTTTCAGATCCTTTCTAACCTCTCATGTCTGTGTCTCACATTAACTGAGCGGTCTGTGCTACTGCCAGCACTGCCAGCTCCAATCCGTCTGCAACGGGATCTGCCAATTACTAGACGAGCTTTGTACACGCGTTCAAAGTTTTGTTTACAACGACGAATGACTCAGAAGATGAACAGTTGCAAGCTGGCCCGAAAACATGAAAAAAATGTGAGTCTGTCACTAGAATAGTGCTTGGGACAGTTTCCCAGGACTTTTCTAACACTGACTGGTGACTGCTGGATCGAAATGTCTGCAGCCGCAATGGCAAGAAAGAGTATGTGGGCCCCTTGGAATTAACTGGTTTTCTACATTAATTTGCTCAAAGAAGTTGCTAAAGTAGATCATAATTTCTTGTGTATTTGAACTAACTCATTTACCAATCACATACTTTTTATTGCCACTGTATTTTCATCAGGATTCAATATATTTATATTTATGTGATCATTTTATTTTCCAAAGGAAAGCAATGTCTGAGTCAAACGTGATGCCTTGAGTCTCTTGCTCACATCAGTGGTATCACATCGGTAAGGGGGATGCAAAGTCTGTATCAATATCGTAACAAAGATTGGCACATTTCTTAAATAAAATAAATCTGTCGTTGTGTTTGACGTCAGGAAAAACAAAAAGGGAGTGGGGGGCGCTCAGAGTAGGTTTTCTGTGAACAACACATCCAAACTATTTATACCACATGCATTCCAGACATCCTGGGAATTCGGTTGAAATTGATCATAGTCCGTCAGTATGTAGACGTGCACGCTTGTGATCAAATTACCAGTGTCAGGTGTTACGTGGAGCAATTTTAAGGTGGGTGAATAGAAGTAAAGTTGTGCAAATACTTAGCAATTCTCACACGTGAATGTTGCCTCATTCTATCGGCGTATTTTAATTGTCATTGCAGGCTTCGACATGGAATCAAATCGATTAATACCAGTTTGACAGTCACACCCCTCCTTGTACAAATAGTCAGTGTTAAATGGGCATTCCGGAGGGAAGAAAAAGTATTTTCAAAAGGTATTTTACTCATATGTTCACTCCACATCCAGACTTGGTTCTTAATGAGTTCAACCAGTCGAGGCGGATGGCAGCCCTTCCCATGTCTTCCTGTTAAAGGGACACTTTTCCTTTCTATAGTCTCCTGCTGCTTGCTCAAGACAGGGAATTGTATCGAAGAAGAAATTTGGTGAAATCTGTTTGTTTCCTCACCAAGGCAAGTATCATTAATTATGTTTTTACTGGCTTTGTTTCAATGGACAAATCAGCTCAGCCGGATCACATCTCAGAGTAAGTGTAAAAACTCAAAAGAGACTCAGCTCTCACACTTAATGTGCTGTTATCAAATTTTTTTCCCATGATGCAGCAGGTTGAACATAAACCTCTGAAGGCAATTACAAATATGCTCAGCTGCAGAGGGCAAATTCCAGCTCTGATCTCCTGAGGATAACCTCTGTTAGTATTCACAGCATGACAGCAGACATGAGGTCAGTGACCCCGACTCCCAAAGCTGACGTGAGTAATTAGCGGTTAAGTAGCGGATCAGAGGCAGGCCTGAGCTGCAGCAGTGGCTCGTGTGGTCTGATTATATTGGAAAAGGTGGTGAAAATCGGGAGGGAGGTGTCATTACTCCAGGGTCACAAGATGCCAAAGGTAAAGGGGTCATGTTTCAGCATGTTCCCCCTCTAATGGCTAATTACTGTCAGGAAGTCCTAAATATGTGTCACTTTATCACAGCAAGGTAAGTAAATGGTATCAGTACAGCCATTTTTTTTCAGTTGTAGGCTTGTGTTTTATGTATGCAAACAGACATGTACCAATGTTAAAGTTTGGTGATTCAGAAGTGTGATCCATAAATTCCTAAATGTTAAATCTATCTGAATGTATTCAAAAAGCCTTCGTGTTGAACACAGTCTGCTGGAACGATCTCTTCTGAATGTCAAGTGAATGTTTATGTTTGCATAAATCTGGTCTGCAGCCAGGGAGACATAGAAAGTAAATACTTACAACATCGTGCAGCTTTTGTTGCTACAGATGTTTAGTCTTATGCCTCCTCTGAGGCCAGAAATCATTCTGGCTGAAACTAAGTTTATGCTCCGCATCCACGTGGCAGACATCGGCGGCACCGAGGGATGCTGCCATCCGTTTGCACAAGACAGTTGCAGTCCAGACTGATCCCATGTGTGGTCATCATTCACCGGTACGATATCTGATGGATAAAAATGAACAGAGCTCAACTCGTCCCTTTGTTTTTACATGTACATTTGTGTCTCTGTCTGTCTGTGGCTCATGGTAAAATCTTAAAGAGGTGTAGCGAGATGCTGTAATGTGTTGCCACTGTCCTTCACCGCAGTCATGTCATCAATGTTACTGACATCGGTTTAGTGCTGCAGGTATCTACTGTGGGATATTTATAAATGTAACAACATGAATAAAAATATCCAGCAGCTTGTGTGTGTTTACTTCTCCATGACTTCATTTTAATGAATCTATGATTAAGAGTTATTATCTGTGTATACTCCCTTCAGTTTTAGTGTGTACAGTGAAGAAAGGCAACATTCTTGTTTTCTTATTTTCTTTTTAAGTAACACTGGATTCCAAGTAGTGTACTTGTTATATTTGACTGCTGTCAGGTAAAATAATGTGTTGTGTGTTGGTCTTGTCAATCAGTTATTAGATCTTGGGGAGCATTTTTCCAAACGCTTGCAGATGTTATCAGCGTGGGTCCTCCTGGTCCTGCTGCTCTCCTGATCCACCTGGAAGCCATTCTGGATCGGCCCCGGTTTCCCCGCATGAACCCCAGCCAACTCAGCATGGCAACTCTTTCGGGAACTCAGATTTGGCTTATACAATCTCATTTCTTCAGTAAACATGCATGGCTTTACTTAGACTCTGCAGCTTCTTTGACATCTCCAGCCTCCAGTCGTCTAAATGTCAAAGAAAAGGTGCTTCACAGCTTCCTTTTTTTTTTATTGCCTTTACTTATTAGATGATGTCTCTTTAATTCCTTTCAGCAGCGAGCCTAGGTCAGATTCAGTGTGTAATCTGATATTTTAAATTCAGCATCATTTGCATATATACGACACCAACCTTGAATTGTGCCAATCTTTGCATTGCTTTTCCCCAGCGCTCATAGTCTGTATGGAACAGTCCTACCAGAGAATATCAGAACTATGTCATGGATCATGGTAATCAGACCACGCAGCTCCATGTTCCCGCCTCGTCTAAGTGCCCTCAGACTCTCTTAGCGGCACAGTTGTCTTTTCCTGATTACTTCTGGATTCCGCTGCACATCATTACCTTGACCTTGTGACAAGAAGGTAATTACTCAGCCTATTTGCTCGAAACCTGAGACAGTTTAAATCCACAGAAGAGCCGTGTCAACTTTTACAAGACACCTGGAGCAAGCTTAAAAAAAGAAAAAAAAAGAATGCGCGAGAAAAGCTGGTGGTAGGTTCAGTCAAAACATTGTCCAAGTAAACTATTTTCATTACATGATTTTAAAGCATCCACAATTGTTTTTTAAATTCATTTTTTTATTCTAAAATGACTTTTGCTGTACATTTAAAACAAATGAAAATAGTTAAGTACATTATCTGCATTAATCAGTGAGCCAAAAGAAAGAAAGTAAACAATCTGCACATTCTCTCTCCCTTCCACTTTCTCTTCTCTCATCCCTCTTCTTCCCATCGCTCTTTTGGCAATAAAATATCAAGGTGCTGCCAAGAATTTTACTGGCATTGAAAAACAAATCCAACAATTTTTTTTCGTCTCCTCCCCCGCCCCACCATACTTGCAGTTGGATTTTTTTCCTCTCATTGACCCACTACGACCTGATGCAACATATGTCGACTTTCACCTTTTAAGCCCGGATCAACAAATGTTCATGTTTTTAGTTCCCTCAGAGGCTCAGAAATACAAGGTTTTAGTGGACGGATTTTCCAAAAAACACAGGCTTTTTTTTTTTTTTAAATAAAGAAGCTTTCAGGTAGACATGAGTGCTGCAGAGCTTTTCAACATCTTTGTTTTAACATCAGTTAAGCTTGTGCTCTTTCTGAACAAACACGTGTCTCTCCTGCATTTTGTATTTTATTTTTAATCATCAGTCCACGTTAAAAAAAGTTCCTCTCTGTCTGAGACCGGTGGCGGCTGTTTTCCTGCAGATCTGCATCCACACAACACTGAGAGGAAGTAAGTTCCTTCAACAATCACATATTACTTTGGAAGGGGAGACGTTACAAGGTTTTAAAGACAAGATTTAAATTGGACCAGTCAATCTAGCCACTAGTGAGAAGACGAACAACGTACGTACAATTCAGTAAAAGTCGTAAACATCATGCATGACTAAAGTGAA
>JAOWBL010024407.1:0-32263 GCA_028564865.1 Zenarchopterus dispar
TATATATATATATATATATATATATATATATATATATATATATATATATATATATATATATATATATATATTTATGTATGTATGTACATATACATATATATGTGTGTGTGTGTGTAGAAAATAATACACCTTGTAGTCTGCATGAATATTGTATTAAACCACTTTCACTAACATCCTCCTCTAGAACTGGATGCTCCTGCTAACCTCTTAGCTCGAGACGAAACAGAGTCCAGCTTCAGTGTGTCCTGGGACCCTGTCCAGGCAGAAATCGATGGGTACATCCTAACCTATCGCTCCTCTGCGGGCTCAAGTGAAGAAATCCCCATCGGGCCCAGCATGACATCTCACTTGCTGACAAGCCTGAGGCCTGGATTGCTGTACACAGTCTACGTCTGGGCCGTCAAGGGGGACAAAGCTACCGGGAAGATTTCTACAGAAGCCGAGACAGGTTAATACAGCATAACAAGACAAAGTTTACGTTTTATGATTTTCAAGATGAGGGTGGTAGTTCATTATCAACCTAAATAAAATGCCTTCTTGAACATTTCAAATTTATATCTTCAAATATATTTATTTTTCTTACTAATTCTTATTAAGAAAGGCTTTACTCTGGTATTTATATGATGAAAACTACCGGTCTATTTAAATTAACCATGAAATTATAAACAGATGAAGTCAACACAACTAAATTAAACGGGGTCATAATGAAACGGTTAGATATACACCTACAGTCTGTTTTTGTTTTCTTTTTCTTTTAATATCTTTCTCACCAGGCATCAAAAGCTGTCTTCACTAAGGATCCCCAGATGTTGTTGCAAACACAAGCTGAAAGACATTAATACTCTGATTCTGTTAATTAAAAAAAGCTTGGCTTGAGACTACTGATAATAATTTCCTGTCGGTAAGGTTGACTCACATGTGGTCTCAATTTTTAAGAGAATAATAGTTGCACAGAAGGAGAGGCAAGTCCATTTCTTGGAGTAGTTGTAAGGTTAGAGACAGGAAATCTCTTATCCTTGATGGACAGCACTTAAGTTCTGGATTCCTTCAGTTGTTGGGGTTCTGTACTTCTTTAAATGTATTTTAAATGAGCATACTGGATGCTCTTACGCTCAGATGGGTCAGGCTGAGGACATCAATCTCGATAAACTCACGTGTACACATTTTTGATGATTGTGAAGCAGCCTGCGCGATCATTATTCTTTTCAGAATAATCAGTGTTGCAAACAAGGGTGATTCACAGATTACGCTACTGCTGATTTTTAAACACAAGCTATACATTTCCATGCTATACAAACTTTGATTTATTCAACTACAGAATTCTTAAAAATTCAACAAAGCTCCCATTTAAGCAAAAAATGCTCCCCACAGGCAAGGCCAGGTCACTGGTTACGTCTCATAACTCAGCGAGAGGTGCAACACGGCGGCACTCGTGAGTGGGCTACAACAGAGCCATCTTTGTGTTTGCCAGACGATCTGTAAAAACACCTGGGAGCTCTGAGTGAAAGCTGGATCTTTTTCAATTAGGCAGCAAATGGCTGAGATTTGGATTCTAAATGTTTCTTGTCATAGCTCATTAGAAACCATCAATACCATGATCTTATGTTCAAAAAGAAACGTTGCGAAATCCTCTGGATTACATAAAGACTGGTGTTATAACATCTGTGACTTTATTTGACCCGGTAACAAGCACCATTAATACGCCAGTTAAAACTCCCTTGAACCAACAATAATCTATTTTTCCAACTTCTAAGAACTGTTTTGTTTCACAAGTGATACCAAAGGTGCTGAATTTAAAATATTTTGCAGTATTCTAACAAAAGATTTTACTTTTTTTCTGATAATGAAACTAAACTTTTGTTCTGGAGGAAAAATAGTCTTTTTAATCATGTTTTTGTACCTCATGCTGCTCTTGCTTGCATATTCAGGCAAGAAAAAATTACTTCTCCATCTGGTTAAGATGAAACTTTTAAATTGGAATAATTCCACATTTATCTGCAAATTTGAACTGAGGAAGTAGATGACCGTAACATTTGAGATTCAGGAGGAGCTAAAGAACTGCTCTCCAAGACTAAAACACACATTTGATAAATATAAGAGAAACTGGTAAGTAAAAATGAATGACCTAGTTTTATTGAATACATTTAAATTGAAGCAATGAGAATTAACAGTCTCCTACATCTTAATGATCAAGATTAATGCTTCTAAGCTGTAATACGCTTTGGTTTACATTTCCACGTCCAGACATAGATTCACCAAAGGACCTGAAGGCTTCTGATGTGACAGCGGACTCTGCTTCTTTGACTTGGATTCCTCCTCTGGCAGACATTGATGGTTATATCCTCACCTACAGAGATGAAGATGGGAACATGGAGGTACTGAACCTGGAGGCTGAGTACTCACTTTCACACCCAGTCAGATAAAATACCCATTATACTCAAGGGAACTGATGAGTGTAGATCATCTTCTTCAGTATTAACACTCTGAGGTACACAGTGTGCTTATTCAAGTGATGCTTGAGACAGATTGATGGCCAAATTCATCTTGTTGAACAAAATGTGATGTTCACCTTTTATACAACTGCTACATTACAGAAAACACACCTTGAGTGGCAATTTAGTGGAGCTCCTGGGAAGTCTGCTCAGAGCTGCCTCCTTGTCTAATCTGTTAAAAAAAAAAAAAAGGAAAAAAAAATCACTATTCGGAAAGGGTGTATGTTGAATTTAAATACTGTAGAACACTGACCCCTTGTGGCCACAGATAAAATTAATCTGCTGGACATAGGCTCCTAGCAGCAATTTAAAATGATTAAATGTGTTCAATGCCTTTTTTTTTTTTTTTTTTTTTTTTTTTTAAATAACAGTATTGGAAGCTTCTGCAATATTTGACATGAGTGTTCAGCAAAATCACTTCCATTCTGTTTTGTTTTCAGACTGTTGAAAGGCAGCTTGGAGGCAGAGAAAACAGCTTTGTTGCATCCGGCTTGGAGACAGGGAAGAGGTACATTGTGACCATTATTGCCTACAGAGGCTACAAGAGGAGCAAAGTGGTAGAGACCGTCTTCACAACAGGTCTGTAGAGTGCATGCCACTTCACAGAAGATCTGTTATTCTGTGCTGTAATGTCCTGTTATCACAATTCCCCCCAACAGTTGGTGTGCTCTACCCCTTCCCCATGGACTGTAGTCAGATACTGAAGAATGGCAATGCAAAGAGTGGCATGTATACCATCTACATTAACAATGTCCGCTCCAAACCAATAGAGGTTTACTGTGACATGGACACTGATGGAGGCGGCTGGCTGGTACAAATCATTTTATGATACAGTGTAATAAATTCATAAATACATTTTCCAAAACTAATGGGAGCTTATTTTGTGCGATCTTGTGGTTTCTGCTTTCAGGTGCTTCAGCGCCGTAACACTGGTAAACTGGACTTCATGAAACGCTGGAGGCAGTACATTGCAGGTTTTGGCAACATGACAGATGAGTTTTGGCTTGGTGAGTAATCTGTGTTTTGCTTCTCTCTCTCTCTCTCTTTTTTTTTTTTTACGAGGTGTGGTGGGAGCCATTTGTACTGACAGTAAAACACAAGCAGAACTTGGGCATCATTTCTCTCCTTCACATTTTCTGCATGTCTGCTTGCTCCCTCAGGTTTGGAGAAGATCTATGAGCTTACAAACACTCCCACTCAGTATGAGCTGAGGTTTGACTTGGGCCTGGGCTCAGAGAGGGTCTACGCTGTATATGACAACTTTAAGATTGCACCAGTCAGGCAGAAGTTCAAACTCACTATTGGCAAATACAGAGGGACAGCAGGTGGGTGACACACTCTCAGGTATTTTTGGAAGTGTACACCTTGCATAGGATGAGGCACACAGATGGCATATATAGTTATGAAACAGATAGGGGAATGTACTGCACAGCTTAATCATCACCCAAATGGTACTTCTACTGAGTTATCAGTGCATACAGTGGGAAGGTGGTGTCTGAGGCAGGCAAGGTTTAATAAGCTTTGAACCCACACAGACATAGACATGACACCGGTGGGACACTGTGTTTACATAAAACACAGTGTGCTGGAAGAACATATACAGCTGTACTGAGTCAGTCCCCTCTTTGGTACTTTATTAAATTCCTTCCATCAGAGTGAGTGAGCATCTCAACATGATATATCTGGAAGAGAGAGTAAAGAAAGTTCCTCAAACTTTTTAAGCTGCTTACAAAACCAATATTAAATCGTAACATTAAAATCTTAATTTTGATTATGGTTTTCAGGTGATGCTATGACCTACCACAATAACTGGCCTTGGACAACTGTTGATTCAGATAATGACATCGCCCTGGGCAACTGTGCCCTGACCCACCGCGGAGCCTGGTGGTACAAGAATTGCCACTTGGCCAACCTCAATGGCAAATGGGGTGAAAGCAGGCACAGTGTGGTGAGTGAACAAGGAGGCAGCTCTGTAGCAGTCTGGAGGGATTTGTTCAGCACAGAATGAAAGTTTCTGGAATAATAATTTTGAAAGTGTTATTATATAGTGGAAAATAGTATTATTGGTGTATTAAGGCGGTCTGCCTATGATGTGGAATTTTAGACAATATCAAGTAAAATAAATAAAACCTGTAATAAATAAATCTAACCTTTGAATTTATAAATATGGAAAAAATAAATCGTGACAGAACAATAAAAGAAAAAAAAAAAGAGGAGATGCAGGGTTATTTGTTGAGTCAGGCAAAGCAGCAGCACCATGTAACTGTGTTTTTTCTTGGCTGGATCAGCTCTGCTGTCTTATTCAACCGTCCTCGGGGGCTGTTGCTTTGTCTGACTGACAAAAGTAATCACACACTTTCATCGGAATATAAAAGTTGCAATAAGAGTGGAGAAATAAATATGGCTGTGAAAAATTCAATGTCTCCTATTTCAAAATAAAAGCCCATAAAAAAGCATAATCCAACATGACAAAGTGATGCATGTAATGTCACAAAACATAACATATTCATAATGAAAAACAAAGAAACAGAAGTCAAAAATACAGGCAAACTATCAAATGAAAACCAGGAAAGAAGGGGTCATAAACACAGAAGCACTTGACAAGACGGATGTGAAAACAATGAAACAATTACAAGGACAGGAAAATCCACCAGAGCAGGAAGTAACCGCAACAGTAACAAAGACTGATAATTCATTTTTTTTCTTTGACATCTTCTTCTCTGCATTTCCTCGAGTCCTGAAGTCCTGAGTTGATTACTCTATGTGCAAAATAATCAGCATTTACAGTAACAAACTAAAAAAATCTATCATTTTAAACCACAGTCCCTCAGGTTTTGACTTTGTGACACAACTGTGTCATTTTTTTTCACATTGTTTTGTTGCAGAAGCAACAAAACAATTATTATTTTTGACATGAGTATTAAAAATAGCTGCGATAACATCTATCCATTTTTACTCTGTTTCCATGTCTTCATCCCCAAAGGAGACATCAGATAGACAAACCTAATAAGCTATAATGATTCAAAATAAAGCAATAAAACAAGCTAGAGCCAATAGCAAAGATATTATTAAGCTATGGGACTGAAAAATAAGGAAATAACAAACAGCTATCTATGTTATTATTATTTATGAGTAGTAAAATCATGTGCATTGAACATAACTAGTACTGAAGGTCTGCCTGTTGCCTGATGATAGCTGAGATAGGCTCCAGCCCCCCCACAACTCAGGGCTGCATCAGGGTGGTGGCTGAATGGACGGCTAAACATAGTGATTGGAAAATGTATCATATGGGATCTTTTCTAACCATGGTTACACAAAGACAAACGGGGGAATTGGTAAACAGAGAGGCCACTTCCCAATCAGCAATCAAATACAACCTTCTTGTCCACATCTTGTTTTTTTGTTTTGGATTGCAGGGGTGAAACAGAAATAGCTAGAATATATTGTCGTGATGAGGGATAGCATTTCTCACACTGGCAACGGACCATAAGTGTTTTTCACAGGGCTGATGGGGGAACAACAACAGTTATTACGTCTAAGGCAGATTGATACTGCAGGACAAGCAGGATTTCTCAGCTCTTCTTGAGATTCCATCAATAATAGAACTGTTGCAGATGTCTCCCACAATGTTTACCACCAGAATGCAATAAAAGTCAAAACAAGTTTGTACTCATGAAATGAAGCCAGAGGCAGGGATTCATTACTGTTTGTCATTCTGCCTGTCGGTCATGCTGCTTGTCTCCTGTGTGACGCCATCTCTCTGCTTCCTGCCTTCGCGGCGCTTTCCCTTTTATCTCTTGCCTCACCTGCTCTTGTGTGTCACTTAATCTTTTCTGCTGTCAGGGAGTGAACTGGGAGCCATGGAAGGGCCATCTAACGTCCCTTGACTTTACCGAGATGAAGATCCGACCAGTGGGAGCCATGTCCAGCCGGAAGAGGCGATCTCTAACGGCCAGAGAGAAAAGCAGATCCTCAAATGTCCTCAAGAAATAGAAGACACAACTGCTTCCATAAGTTAATCACACTAGATCTTGGTGTTTCTGTAGCTTTGTTAATACAAATGTCTAACTACACCATTGATATACTTACCACTGTGTTCCTCAACAGGGATACAGCTTTTTTTAAACATGAGACAAAAGCTCATATCCAATGATAATTTATTGGTTTACATTTGATTTAGAAATTTCAGGGTTTATTGTGATTATAGGAAGTCGCCATACATGAACCTGCCCTTTGAGTTGTTACTAGATGATGATGAACATCAGTGACTTTGGTGTATCAGTCATAATGCTAATGTAATTTTTAAAAAGTTTTACTGGTTCTGGTAGAAACCTTAAATATAAATCAGGAAATATTAGAGGGAAAAGCCATAACTTTTTTAAAATTCCATTTAAGACTTTTTAGAAAATAAAATTCAAGGTAGGACCCATTTTACTTGTATTATGTTTGTTTCATGTCTTTGGAGAAACTAACTGTATAGGAGTACTGACTTTAGAGCATCAACATATGGAAAAAAAAATAACAAAAATGGTTTCTGAGTTTGATTAATGGATCAGATGTAGGTGCTGGATTCGGTGCCCTTTATCTATTGATTATGATGGGCTTTGTCATATTAAGCTGCCACTATTCTTCCATCACTGTCACACCAAACTAGAGAATACTAAGCGATGGGTAACTTGAGTAGGCAAACTGGTACAGATTTACATTCACATGATGGGAACAGTTTATATCAATCAATGTGATGTGACTGTGCATCAAATGTCAATAAAAATGAGATTTGTTTGCATCTTCAGGAACTCATCAACTGAACTTGTGTTTTCAGTATGGAAAGCTGACAATAGTCATTAATGCTGCATTGACTTTGGCTTTAGTTAATTACATTTCTTTTGTACTTTTAATACAAACTCAGTTTATGGTACGCAACAAGGATGGAGCACATCAATCAACCCTTCATCTGATCTGTGAGAATTGATTTATAGTTGCTGCCCTTCACGTATTTTGTGTTCCTGCCAAGAAAAAAAAAAGACTTATCAAGATTTCACAGCACGTATAGTTTTACTTGAGCCAAGTATCAATCAGAATTTTCAAAGTCAGAAGTGATGACCTTCAGTTACGGATTAAAATTTTGTAGTGTATTAATATATTTCCTTTACTAGTTGTACTGCCAAACTGACATAATACTTGCTCATTCATATTAGTGTCACCATGCCCAGAAAAAAAAAAAAGTTATTTTTCTTTACATGGGGACCTAAGAATTTCCTAAACGTTGGAAGTGGAAGCCAACTTCCAGCAGGGCTTGGAGACTTCCCCTGATCAGCCTCTTGTTGACAATGTGAAATCTACAGGTTGATCGGTACCTTTTGTGCTTTATACAGCAGTTCCAAATGCATTATCAAGCATCCACTCTGGCACTTCAACACTGACAATTTGCATTTTCAGATTCTAAGCTGGCTACTTTATGTGTTAAATAAACTTTAATTGGGCCTACACCCTGGTTGTCTTTTTTTTTTTTTTTTTTTTTTTTTGCTACAGCTTGCATAGCTATAATGGTCTTGACATATTTTGATCTATTTTTTTAGTTCAGGCTTAGTGGTGCAAAAATTGTGTATTTCAGGCTATAGATTCCTGTGTACAAAAAACTACTATTGAGGAGTATTTAAAACCAAAAAAGAAGTATTAACTCATTTCAAGAAGGAGTAGTTTTTCTTGTAGATCATTTCAACAATGACTGTTTTAAACAGTCCATGAAAGACATTAGATAAGATAAAGTTTAGAACAATACTGATTTGATCAAATTAAGGATGGTGACTTTTGTGATTCTCGGTACAAGTCATTTGGATCCGGGAAATATTTTGATGTTTCTGCACCTTGAAACTTGCACCTAACATTTCTGAAAATCTACTTTGAATGAAAGATCCCAGAAGGCTTTTTCTCTTTTGAATATGTCTGACAGAAAGAACCATAAGAAAAAAAAAAACTTTTTATCATGCTGTTTTGAAAGCTGATGAATTGGTCCCAAAGGCTTATCTACAGAAATTTCTAAACTCCAAAAAAGGCAAGAATCAAACTTACATTGAGTTTGTTCCTGAGTTGACAACTTCTTTTAATTTATGGCAGGTTGCCTCTGGAACTGAGACATTCACCCAGCTTTTGTTGGAACAGTTCTCTTGAATAGCGTGTAGCCTCTCACATAAATGAGGACAAAGTAAAAAGAGCTTTTCATGCAGCCGTTTTGACAGATGAATTAATTTTGACACTTAAGGAAAAATGGAAGAATTCATCTCTTCGACCTATAGTCACAGAAGAACCAGTCAAGAGCAGGATCAGACACTCAACTATTGTCTTGGAAGAAGCCACTGAAAAATGTATTGTATTAAATGCTAATAATCCTTTCAGTTGCTCTTGCTACCTCTTTTCTAAGGTACAGCGAACACTTCCTTCCACATTCAGGGAATTCAGGTGATTTTTGGGTCATAATTTAGCTAATGCTCAAATGTTAGTTGGTTTGCTTTACTTTGTGTTTTAGCTTGAATGTCGGATTTCTTACCTCTCTCTTGATATGCCTATTTTTCTATAATTGTATTTCTTGTGAAACTTTAACCATCTCCATAGTGAGCCCTGTTGATGTTCAATTGATATTTATTTTATGTTCAGTTGACCTGTCCCTGAGATTTTTGAACATGTGTTAGTGTTAGTCTGCTAGCTGAGCTGTGCTGCTATCAAGTACACAATTACATAGCTGCTCCAAATACTAAAAGGCTGGACTGTGTCCACCAGTCCTCTGAATGATACTTTTAGGTATATCAAGTACACGGGTCCAGATTTGGTGAACTTGGTACTTAGAAACAGCTCTTGTGTGTTACACTTTGGTTTAACGTCCTTTGTTCTAATCTCTCCTGATTTCTGACATTTGTCTCTTCTTGTGAGCACATATTGTCTTGTCCCTACTTGCTCATCTGTTTTGCTGCCCTGTTGTGTTCTGTTTTGTTTTTTTTTCATTTATCTCTTTGTTCTTAAGTAGTTACTTTAATACCTTCTGGATAATCTACATTGCAGGGCCTTTTGTTAAAACATAGGACTTTTTGTTTTCTCTTTCTTCCAGTCCCATTCTCATGCATTCAGATACTCCACAACTCCTGAATCATAAAACAGTGTTCTGTATAGGACAGAACCCTGCGTTGAAAGGTTTTCTTAAAAACTGCTTGCTTCAAGTACTCCCATATACATACACACACACACACACACGCACACACACATATATATATATGTATGTGTGTATGTATGTATGTATGTATGTGTGTATGTATGTATATGGGAGTACTTGAAGCACCTGAGCACTACCAGTGTCATGGTTTTTGATGTGGTTAACTTCCTGGTTTTTTTTTTGAAAATCTTTTTTCTTGCTCCTTAAATTCTTGTTTGACCTCCATAGACTGTATAAAACAATAGATGACACTTTTAGTCACATCATACATTTGTAGCCAGCCTCCAGCAGCCAGTTGAGGAACTGCAACTCAAGATAGTTCAGTGATTGACAAATGGCTTCCAGCTGCAGTCCCGCTACATTCACAAACTATAGAATTGTCGGAAGAAATTGTATAGTTTGTAAAAAAACTGTATTTTAAAAAGCAGCTTTTGTAATGTGGTACAAACAAACAATACAGATAGAATGTCCAGCTCCGGGTCCAAACAAGTGGTTTTTGTGTCACAATGCTTTTTATCACCACCCTTTAGGCTGGATGTCATGGAAACATGATGGTCTACCAACACTGATCTGGACCAGTGACATCACTCATCCGTTGTCACATGGGCAAGTTCTTTTGCAGAAATCCAGTCTTTCATTATTTAAAATTGATGCTGCTTAATATTTTAATTTCTTTTTTTAAGAATTATGGTGTCATAATTTTTTCAGCAGCTTTTGTCTTGTCTGTGCGATCTTTGAAAAAATGTAGACAACTATCAAAATTCTTTATAGATAACTGATTTTTTTGTAGTTTTTTTTTTGTTTTGTTTTGTTTTCTTGCTGATGTGTTAGAGGTATTTAGTTACTCATAAGTTCTCTCCTGACCTTGCAGACTTTGTTTTGCACAAAAACCTAACAACAGCAATGGTCTTTAATTTCCTCAATATTAAACGAGCGCTCTGTGAGGCTGGACTGACGTCCAAACTCTTTAAAGATCCACAAATCTTTTTTATTCATGCCATAAAAAACATTTACGCAAACGTGGTGTGGTGTGGTGTGAAGGTTCTGGTAGATTCTAGTTCTTCAGATGGCGTGGTGTGTCCACCCACACCAGACTGCTATTTCACTAATTATGTCTTCTAGAATTTTAATGCTTTTGCAAGGCATAAATATGCAAAATTGGTTCATTTTCCTCAAATAAATATTAAAGTATGATATTTTGTTTTTGCGATTTCCCAGATCGTTAGTAATGTGTGAAAAACTAATGACATTATAGGTCATAGGAAATTCAAGGTATTTTTCCAAACAGAGATGCACCTTGTTTAAGGGTAAGCAATCCAAAATCTAATCTCTGAGCCAAAAATGTCAAATCAAAAACCAGCGTTTGTTCCCTTATCTTTGCATTTTGGTGGAACAACATGTTCTGAACATTTTAGAAACTTAGATGCAGTGATCACCATTTCAAGACATTTCAAGGTCTTTTCAGTTCTTTAAGTCGCAATATTAATTTAATTTAACTATTTTACTCTAAGGGCAGGTTATCTGTCTTCCTGCTTGAATTTTTGAACTGCATGGTAACACTGATATATAAATACTCCAAGACACTTCAGCTTCTTTTTTTTCTTTCTTTTTTTTTTTTTTAGCTCTGTAAAGTACAATTCTTTCAACATAATTACTTGAGCAACTTGGAGGAACTGGTGACTGTTTACTGTCTAGTCTCATAAGAGTTTCCTAATTCTTTGTCTTGTAATCCGTAGACCGCTAAAGTCTTTATAGTTGTCTGGGCTGCAACCATCTTTACACAACAGTTAAAAGTGTATGGGAAGGGTATAAAAGCACACACCAAAACACTTAAAGAGGAACAGATACATATATCAGACTCAATCTATACAAAGAACACAGTAACATTTCGAATTATTCCTTCCACAAAGACCAAATGAAAAAGTGAAAAGATAACATTGTTGCCTGTTTATTCATCAGAACCAAATAGAGTTTGAGTAGGCTGCTGCCTACTCAAACTCAGCAAATATTTCAAGCGTTTCATTTTATTTTAACTCTGAAATGAAATGTCTCACAAAAGCTCATTGATGCAAGAGCCTGTTTCTGCCACAGTGATTGCAAATTACTTTAAGGAGATTGGTTGCTACTCTTTATTTGTGAGAAATTTATTTTGCTCAGTGGATAAACAGAAAGCAGAAAAAACCTGATATATCCAGCCTTTCCTTTTTTGTCCCTTCTCTTGTTGTCTGTCATGTACACATATACACTGAGTGGGTTACTGTATTAGCTTGCTGACAAATACTGTATGTGGCTATATGTCAGTCTGTGCCCTGTAGCTTGACACTTGGTTAGTTTTTAGTGTGAGGTGGACTTTTTCATGTGAGAATTTGGTGACGAAACAACAAGGGAGTGGTTGCGCAGACGGGTGGAGTGTGAGAATGAAAAGAGAGGAAAAATGAAGAACTTTGTCAAGCTAATTGTGACATAGCATTGAAGAACACAACCTACTGACACTGACTCATATAATATGGATTTTTTTTTCTTTTAATGAATCCCTAAAATCTTTTTAGTCTTCTAAACACCCTCAAGCAGCCTGTGACTCTGCAGTCACATTTTGCAGTCTTTCCTAAACTCAACTGCTTCAGTGTCTCATCTCTTATCTCACTGTAAATTTTCAGCACACCAAAAGCCTTTTAAATGATTCAGAATAAGATAACCTAGCCCAAACAATTTTACATGTAAACATTGATTAATTAATTTAAAGTGCTGCATTGCAGCTTCAATGTGCTACCAAAAAGCAGATGTTAGAAGTGTTTAGTAGTTTAGTAAATATATCGAGTCATCAGAGAAACCCGTCAACAATGAGGTTTGTGAAGAATGTACCAAGAAGCTTGCTACGGTGTTACTGTATATAAAAAAGAAAGAAATATTTAAGTTTACTAGCAGTGAGATGCTGTGGCTGTGACAGTGGGGTAACCGACTTTACCCACTTTGAGGCAGTGGGTAGCATTGGTTACCCTCCAACGAGTCAGTGAATTGATAGATATCCTGTTACATGCCGAAATGCTGCTGAGGGGAAACAAATCACTGTTCTCACAGCGTTAAGCTTCTCATAGGTCTGGGCCCGAGCATGGATGAATGGATGAGATGTGTCATGAAAGGGACATTGAAAAAAAAAAAAGGCAAAATCTCTACCAAATCATAACCATGGGTCAGACACCTGTATCACAATATATCATGATTTGAAAAAAAAAAGAAAAAAAATTTCCAAACCAATAAAAATAATTCATCATGCTGTTTGCATTATATTTCATAAAACTTATGATTACTTGAAGTTATCATACTGTCAAGTTCTCATAGAATATGACTAAAAAGAGGGTATTAGATTTGTGTAAATGTTCAAATATAACTTGAGAGGTCAAAAAGTCTGCATTACAAAGTTAAATGTGTTTACTTGCTGAGGCTGGGGATGAATATGGTTTTATTAACAATAAAAATTGTCTATTAAAGCTCCAAAACAGGATCCATGAAAAGAAACAAATTGCATAAAGAAGTTTGTCATCTCAGTCCAACTTTCATCAAAGCTTTCTCATTTGTGCCCATTAATGTGTTATACTCCACCCCATGGATTACTGCTCTTTTTTTCTTTTCTTTTCTTCTTTTTTTTTGTAATTTCTTGCAGTAAATGTGTTAAAGGAAGTCGCTGAGGGGAAACTGACACTAAACAACCACAGCACCAGGTATCTCATGCACTGCAAACATACAGCTCTTCTTTTTAATCTTTTTGTTAACACATTTCAGTCAGACACTGTTTCTGTGGTTTCCACTAAGATGATGTGTTGATACTTTGTAAAATAATCTGGAAATTCAGTGTCACTGACTTCCATGTAAAGTAAAATCGGCATGTAATCTAAGCATCCAGTATATAGATGTCTGTGTGCTCTCAAAACAGACATGTCAAAACTTGAATGTTTTGTTTCTTCAGGTTAAGTAGAATAAGAAAATCAAGGCTGCACAAAGTTTGACAAATTTGTATAGATATTTTTCTCCCTGTCATTATCTATATTGTGCTTTATCAGTGTGTATGTCAGGATAAATAATGCATTCAAAGCAAAAAAATAAAAATAAAAAAAGGAAAAAAAACATAAATGAAGCAAAAAAGCAAAAAGAACTTTCCTTTTTCAAAACTTGGAACAACAACATGAGAAAAGACATGTTTTCAATAGATGGCATACACTGTCACAGGTTTGTTTGACATTTGAACTCATGATAACACATTTATTCCCTTTGATCCGAGACAACTGACGGAGGTAAAACAGGTAACTGAATCGGTGAATTCAAGAAGGGCCCACTTGGGCCCTTCTTGAATTCACCGATTCAATTGTATATATTCACCATTCTGTTTTTCCCCCCTTTCTTCCTGTAGCCGATGCCATCGTGTCAAGAAAACACATAATGTTGAAACGGAGGTAAATCAGAATACAGTGAGACTCAGAAAAAAGCAAAGAGAACTTAAACCCTTCAGCTTAATAAACTCTCACAGTCCTCCATCACTGTGAAGGAGATGCCCATGATGGATATGAAAACTAATAATTAGCAGCAGCTATTCATGGCCATCTGCTAAATTGTTGCAGCCTGAGGAAAATTAAATGGAATGAAATTATTAGTATTCATGTCTAAATAATTGAAGGTGCTTATTAGAGGTAGAAAACCCATCTTTTCACCACATCTGTCCCTCGATTACATGACAGGCAGAATTATAAGATCAAAATCAGGTCTTCCAAAATGATTAAGACACTTTTTTTTTTCACAGCTCCCATTAACATCAACAGTTGCTAATGATTAATGAGTTATTCTTCCCTATCTTTTCACATGAGAACACTCCTATGACTTCCTCTTCATTTCAGATGGGAAATTTAGATTCAACTTGTCACTTATACGTGTAGTTTAAGAGAATAGTTTTACAGAGGAAGAGGAAGATATGACTTTCATGTCTTCACAGAGCGTAACTAGGGAGAAACCACTCTTCTCTCATGAATACGTCTCTACTGCTAAAAAGCTTGCCACTGTCAGGATATCTTAATGCATAAAAACTCTGCAATATGACTAGATATCTTTCTGTCAAACATAAACCCCAGCTACATGCTCAGAAAACCCGTGAGCATTTCAGTGTTATCTCCAAGAAAACTTAGTCTTCCTGGTTAAATTTATTTGTCATCTTTTATATAAAAAATAGTTTTTCTCTTTGAACATGAAGAGGAAGAGGCAAGCCTTTATCTCCACATGAGGACATATCTGTCTGAGCAGTAATGAAATGAGTGGGGGGTGTTTTCCCAGCAGCACTTGAGCAAGTACTGTAGATCATCTCAACACCAGAGTGAGCTAATGCATAAAGATGACGATGCCACGGAGACGTTTCTGCTTCATTGGCCTTTGAGACATTGTACACTTAAAAATAACAGAAGAGGCCCTCCAGCCACAGAGTCCAAATCATTTCATTATTTCAGAGTTTCTCTTCTTTATGAAAATTTCAGAAATGTTAAATAGAAAAAGTTCAAGTTTGATCACTCTTCAGAACTGTTTACTATATGGGTTTGGCCAACAAGAGTAAAAATAAATGAGGAGCTTGAGTCTCAGACAAAGTTTTCAACAGAATTTAATTTAAATTTCTTGAGTTATTCTTTTCATTATCATAATATATATATGTAAATATCTTCTCAGAATTACACTTGAAATGGAGTTACACTTAAAAAAGACAGACTGAAGATATAGAAAACACTGTTATCAAAATGCACTGCATGTACAGAACTGCTGTGATGCAACACATGTACTATATCATATTACTGAGACAAGAGAAGACAAGCAGAGATGTTTATTTTATCAAATAGTTTGTTCTTATTAAGACATGACATTTTAGAATCCATACTTTTTTGGAAACAAATTATAGCTTTTAATGCTAAATTTAATCATTTCTAGTGATTCAACTTAATCAAAATAAAGAGACAAGAATAGTCCTGACTTCATAGTGATCATATGGAAAACATGGAATAAAAATAGATTGTTAACACAGACAAATAATTTAATATCCTATCAAAAGTTTGTATAAAATCACATGTACTCTGTAGTCCAAAATTGAAATGGTGCAGGAATGCATACTGAGTTGCTTTTTTCTGAGTGATTTCTGCAAAATAAATCAAAATCAAAATACCCAACTTTGTATTTTCTTCATCCATGCAGGAAATACATTTTATTTTGGCTGAGATCATCATACATATCAATGTAATCACCACTTAATCAATAAAAGCTCAATTTAAATGTAGCCTAATTTTTTTCCCACTTACTAGACATAACATATGCATTCTATTTTATTCACTGATCTGATCACATCAGTATAGAACACCACCAGTCAATACTGATGTGGGAATCAGGCAATCCAACCAGCAACAATCCAACCAGCAACAAATTAATCAAATGTTTACTTTTGTGTCTCTGTGTGAAAACAACTTGAATAGTACCTGTGTTGAGTATTACATCCAATACATGGAATTTTAAAGTGTTGGTCAAATGCTCACTTTGTCAGATTTTTTTCTCCTACATTCCAATGTATCTCTTTGACTTTTAAAATTTTTTCTTTCAGCATCATCATCTGTTATAAAACTTTGTGCAGCACATGTATTGTCAAACTGGTAAAAACACTTTCTGAAATTATAGCAGGGTTGTTTTCTTAAGCTGCCATGTGTTAGGCCTAAAAATGTTTAATTTCTGAGGAATGTTAAAATAAAATAAAAGAATAATGTGTTACCTCTTTCAAGATTAAATCAGGGTGAGTTCTTTTTCTTTTGATGTAGACACAGTAAATATATAGTGCCTTTAATGCTCATCTCATCTATGTGGTGCGGCTCTTTCCAAATATCTAAAATATGTGAGCTCAGTATGCTGTGAACAAAGTTCCATCTTGTCCAGCAAAACAGAGTAAATTATGTCTGAAGAAAGTTACGTTTTCTCCACAGACAGTAAATTTATCTTTTTAGATGTTAGTGGCTTTTGCTTTAGCAAGTGAAAGACTATCACTGTCTGCACTGCAGCCTGAATGTGAAAACTAGGCAGTAATATAGCTATTTGAACACTGGGCAGACTAAAAGACTGGCTCCCCCTCCCACATACAGGCGGAATGAATTTCACATGGGACCTCTAAGGACAAAGTGCTCTAAAAAAACTCTCAAAGTCTCAACGCCTCTCTCACTCATTCACACACACACACGCGCACACACACACACACACACACACACACACATGTACACACACGTACACACACATATGCATGCTTCCATTTGCATATTTCTTTTTTTATGTACCATTCACTAAAAAAGCTCACAAAAATATTGTAAACATTGTCATAAAAATCATGGCACAGACCATTGTATGAATACAAACTGACAGGAATTTATGTACACTGTTAGCATATTTTACCCCCATCTGTGCCAGCTATGATGTGAAGTCTGAAAACCGTCTTCATCGCCCTTTGAGTTCTGCAAAATTCATACTTTACTCCATTTCCGCAATCTAACTCCACTACGGCATGAACTGGCACCAAGATCAGCAGTCTCAAAATCAGAGCTGGTTCTTACACCATCGCCAGAGTGACGCTGTCGGGTGCCATGGGCTTTACAGAGATCCACAAGTCTTCGTTGTTGGACAGTTTTTTTTTCTTCTTCGTCTCTGACCTTGAGGTTGATGTGCCATCCCCACAGAAGCAGCAACAGCAGCTGTTGGCATGGCGACAGCAGCAGCAGTGGCAGCACACCACCACAGCAGTAAGGAAGACCAGGAGGGGAAGAGCGAGGAGGACAACCAGACACACTGTGTTGTAGCCCCCCTGAGAGTGTTTGTCTGTAACAAAGATCCAAATTTGGTTGAAAAAATCCTGAACGCTTTTTCCATCCATGGCTTTAGGTGAAAGAACTGCAACACTTTTAATTGAGGCTGTCTTGAGAGATGGGAGATTTTAAAAACATTGAAGAGGCTGTTGGTGATACAAAAACATTGAAGATATGGTGTTCATGGGAGTATTTTTAAGTGAAATAAAAGTTATATGATGTTATATTTTGTTCTCAGTGCTCAACAGAATAGCCACCAATCCATCAACTGTCAGGTAAGATAATTTTGATGACCTGCCGTTGATCTTTTTCACACTCAGGATTGAGCCCTTCCTGAGCTATGAGCTCAGACTTGTGTTGTTGATGTTGAAAAAAAGCACACTGGGAGCTGACTTCATGGATTCCAGCTCTTTTAAAGTATCCCTTCTGGTGACTGGAAGCTTGTTTGTAAGAGTGTTTTCTTTGAAATCACCCGACTGCGAGGATCTGATCTTGAGGAAAAATCTGCTCCTGGGCTGGTTTGTTTATGCAGATCGACATTCCGCTAATTGTTTTCTCGAGTCTGCTCTTGTCCTCTTGCCCTTTTCCTTTCAGTTCAGTTTTGCCAAGCTGTTCAGTGGGCGTGTCTGTGAAACAAAACAACAAAAAAACAGCAAATTAAAAGAGGCAGAAATTGAACATCTGACTTATGTCTCTTTAGCTGTCCTTGTCTTTAATTCATCTTTCTGTCCTAAATAATTCTTCTCCTATTCTTCCTCCTCTCATTAATGTCTTCTTTGGAATTTTTCCCCCCATCTTTACTCTCATTAATATTTCAGAGGTGTCATTCTGGAGTCAGGGCAGACCCCTCAGAGAGTCCCACTGAGGAAGACGGTATCAAGATGAGGAAGAAAGAGAGGCAGATATCTAGTGAGCGGGAGTCTGAGGAAAGGCGAGATGAAGAGGGAGAGTAACCAATCTTCCTGAGAGTCCTGCTGTGATGGGGAGTATGACAGAATGTCAGAAAAAAGAGAAAAGGGAGAGAGGTAAGCCAGAGTGAGACCTGCTGGAGGAGATTCATGTGAATATATCTACCAATGGTTCCCACCGTAGGAGATGGAATGTGGCCGGAGTATACGTAAATGTCAGAATATAGTATTTTCTTCTGTACTCAGATAAGACCTAAAACAACTTTCCATGCAGAGGTTTCTGGTGGTCAAAAAGAAATGAACCAGTTGAAAAAAAGAAAAATAAAATAAAAAAATAGACTAAGTGTGAACCTAGAAGATAAATAATATCTGTGTTCAAATATTTTCCAAATGATTTTAAATGCCTTCTTTAGAGCCTCTAGGTATTCAGATGAAAAGATATTTCATGCTTTGGCTTCAGGAAGAAAAAGATTTTCATCTCACATTCGTTATCTCCTCATAGAGAGAGAAGATGATGCACCTGCATGCGGAGGACAAGTAGAGCTGATGTGGTTGTCACCAAGCCCTGCTTTTTGTGCAGTGTTGGTTTACCAGCACAGGGCATGCTAACTTCCCTCCTGCTCATTTGCTTTAAAGGAAGTTATTATCTTCAACCGAAACAGTACTTACGTATTCAGAAAAGAAATGTTATTAGATCTGAAATAGATTCTTATTTTTTATGTCTTCGTGTTTGCATGTCTCTATTGTGGTTTTGTTTGAGTTAGAGACATCACGCTTGATTCCATTCATGTCCTCCCATCTACTTTAATGTTCAAAATGTGGAAAGGGGAGAGGGAAAATGTTGAAATAACAATAATAAAAAATAAAGAAATCATGAAAATCAACTGAGTGACATGAATAATGGAGGTAATGTTAAAACAAAATGATGACAGGCATCAACAAAAACAAATACGAACGGCACACATGGCTGGTTAACCAACTAACTGAAGGTCCAACTTGGACGTACCAAGTTTCTATTTGAGCGCTTCTATTAGATTATTTATATATCAGCTATGTCTTGCTATTGCTTTTTTTAACCTTCACATGAAAACTGAAAGTCACATATAGTTTTACCTTCAGCAGCTTACACAGTAATGTTTCAGCATTCATGTTTTAATGATTTTATTTACTGCACTAAAGTATTAGTCAGAACAACCAGTGTGCCACCTCTGTTTGAGCACTTTGACCATCTTTTGCTGCCAATACGTTTTACTTCAGCGGGATGACTCACGCTGGACCTTTGTAATTGGTGCAGAGTTTTTGTATGTATACTGCATATACTTTCATTTCAAGTTCCACCCTGGCAGTTAGTAATACACTGTCAACTAGTCTGTGGTTCTGAAAATGTTATGCTTCAAGGTTTCTGCCAAGACATAATCTCCCATGGCCTTAAAATTATTTAGGGTATAACTCTCCTCTGTTTTTCCCATTTTTCCTTTTTTAGCAATTGGAGATCTATAAATATGGTAGTCTGGCTCGCTTGAAGGGGAAAACTCTGCAAAACTGACTCTCTTATTTTACCCAGTCTAGATTTGGGGTATTTCATTCATAAGTGTCTGAATCAGAGAGAAAGTCCAAAGACGGCAAATTAAATAAAGATATATAAACGTTAAATAATCCCAATGATAATGTATCTGTTGCTTTTAACAATATTAGAAATGTAACATTTCTAATATTGCAAGCTTTTGGCTTGACAGCATTACAGCCTGGTATTGTGACTAAGGTTAGCAGACGCAACTGTCCCGGTGTCTGCCAGCGTCTTATTTAGAGAGACATACAGCAGTCTCATACTCAGTGCTGACGGAGAGATCGGTGGTGAGTTTGAATCTCTCCTGGATCGACGATGAATCTTTCACCACTGCTCTTGTAACCCAAAAGACATCTTATGGACATGATGAGCTTTGTTAAGCAGCAGCACCTTTGTGTGCACTCTCTAAGGTTATGAAAACACTGACAAGTCAAAACAGAGTACGTAGGAGAGAGAAAACAGAGGAGTCACATGAAGTTTGATTTAGGTGTATGAAGACATGACAAACAGTGAATCAGCTGCAAAGTCATCAAATGGAACGAATAAGTCATACATTCCTTCGATCTGGAACAAGGAGGTCACTGTAAGCTATCTTTGTATTTCTATGTTCAGAGTAGTAAGAAAAAATAAAATAGATGTATCTCTGTCTAAAAAGAAGAGTATTTCATAATAGAGTTGTTCAAAAGCAACCTGGGCTCAAATATTTTGCTGTCTTTTGTTACTATGAGTTTCTGAGGGTGCTTATGCTGTTATTGCCTGAACTAAAGTAAGTTAGTTAAAGAGAGGGAAGCCAAAAGTTAACTGACCCTTCAGTGTCTGAATATACACAACCCTCTCATCAAATGATCTCACTCAGATGCTATTCTGTGACTCTCAGAGGCCTCTTCACTTTCTCAACATCGCACTGTCCTTGAGCCAATCATGTACAGGAAAAGTCCTTTTCTGGGGCTCACAAAGCCAGGAAGGGGCCGAGAAGAATGTTTTGATTGCACACAATTGGCTCTTGCTGCTTTCTTTTGAGGAACACTGGTGACCTAAAACACCAACTTGTGACAGAAGGCAAGGCAGGAATCTTTAATGGCTTGCCCCAAGCGCACGGTCAGAGCAGATCCTTCATCAGTCCTCATTATAGAGTTCAAACTATTTGGACTTGTTTTGTTTTATATGAGCCTACTACAGTTTTTCTTCTTCTTCTTCCTTTTTGTTCTATTTCAAAGTACAAAGTACAGCTGTTCTGTTTTGGTACATACTGATTTTCTGAAGTACACCTCCTAAGTAAGAGCAAGCACTCAAGTACATTACAGTTCAGACTTGTGTCAACTCGATCACAACTGAGTGAAATAAGTGTTATGGAGTGTATTCTTACATTAAGAACAAGAGGAAAGTCAGAAGATTAAACTAAGAACTACAAGCAGTAAAACAATTAATAATCTAAATAATTAATGCAGCACATAAAAGGATGGTGCATTATTATATCTATAAAAATAAATGAATAAGATAGTTTGTTAAAATAATTGAAAAATAAATAATTGACCTTCGAGAAATATTAAAAAACTGGAAGAAAGTCATAAGATCATTATGGCAAATAGTCATATGTCCTGCCAAAACAACACATTTTTAGATGCAGTCTGGGACGGAAATATAGATCTTCACCCCTGGAATAACATCACAAAAGCATCACCAGCTTATATAAACCACTTAGAACTGGTTCAAAGTATTTAGTGGCACTCTAGACCTCTCTGAAAACGTCACCTTACCCCACAGGCATTTCTGTAGTAGCAAGCCAGGTCTCCTGTGTTGTCTAATCCAGTCAGCTGCTCAGACGGCTGTTCTTTCTGATTTGGCATGTAGCTTCTGCTCTGTTCTGGTCCTCCTCACCCAGACATCTTGACAAGTCTTCACTTTCTGTTCCTGTTTCTCTCTCTGCCCGTATTTCCTGCCTCCTCCTCTTTCTGAGTGTGTGTTTAAGTGTGTGTGTGTTTTGGTAGCAACGTCACTGCACCCTGCCCACTTTCTCTAAGAATGGGCCCTCTGTCTGAGCTCCACGGTGTACAAGATTCTTGTGGTTGCTTTACTTTACCCGCGCAGGAAACACTGAATGATGTCAGACCCAGAGGTAGAGTGTTAGGGTAAACTAAGCAAGAGTATGTGATATGAACTCGACACGACTGTTTTATTAAATGTAGTCCCAACAGGAAAGGTCTCTATTGTACATCTACTGGTCTGGAAACTTTGCAACACCAACATGTGTAGCAGAGAAAGAAAAGCCTTGTTGCATAAAAACACAAAACAACACTCCACCCATCCCAGAGCCCCAAAATGAGAATTAAAAAACAGGAAATGAAAGCTGCACATGCACTGTGAGCGCCACCAGGTGAAATAGTCAGCTGCATAAAAGATAAGAAAGAGTGAAGAGTTCATATGAAGTGCATAATCTCCCAAACCATCACTCTGCCTGTGGCATTGTGGTCGCTGCCCTCTCAGTTCAGTCAAGCAAAAGAGGAATTGCATTCAAGTAAGACAAAAGCACAGCTCTTCCTCTTAAAAGGGGATGAGTTAAAGTGCACTCAGATGTGTGCTGTAATACGTACTCACATACTGAATGATCGAAACATTTTTTTCACATCAACATAAATGCTCATCAACTACATCTGAAAGATGATCTGAACGCTACCGTTGCTTCATAACGATCTTCTAGAGCTGGTTTGGACTATTTTTCTCTGATTAAGTCAGAAAGCATACCTCCTGAACATCTGACTGACTGAACATGCAACACTTTTCTGTGGCTGCAGGGCACGGTTACATGAAAATTGATGAGACATGCCTCACCACATCTGCAGGTGTGTCTGAGCCGTCTTTGGCAAACTGCAACTGGCCCTTGACGCAGGCGCACACACTCACCCCCAGTGCTAGTTCGCTCATGGCTGAGTGGTGGCACATGCACATACCCCAGTCCAGTCCAGTCACCTAGAGCAAGCATTGATTAATGACTTTGGTGCAGCGGCACTTCCCTTGATGGAAATCCTTCTTTAAGGTAGTTTATATGAAAGTGATTTCTCAGTATATTCCATTTGCTGCTTTGCCATTTCAAAAATCTTTTATGTGCAGAATTTTAATCTTGCAGAGGTATTTTCATATCCTCGACTTTATATGCTGATCATATGGTTCTCAACTATGAGAGGTCACAATGAACAATCTTAAAAAGCCGTTGCTTGTTATCCATCAGACTCAAGAGCTTTCTTGGTAGAAATGAGCAGCAGTTGCAGTATAAATGTGCCATGAGGAATATTTTACGATCTTCTGCACTTTTATCAATAGAGACTTTGTTGTTTTTATATAATAATCACTTCATAATGTCTGCCTACTTTCCAAGCACATCCTATGGTTAATTCATTATGAGGTGGCTCTCATTCACGTTCCATGTCCCCTGTGAAAATCGTACTCTCATATTGAATTGAATCTTTGTTACCACGGGTGTGTCTGGCATCTGGTTTTCCACAGTATAACTCACCTACAAGCGAATGCTCCAAAAATAAATCCTTTTATTATGCTCAAGTCTGTGGCTGAGCAAATAGCAGAAAAGACCAGTGAGCTTATGTTGGATCACCGGCAAGACAATCATGACCTTCCCGACAGCACAAGTCAAGCCTCATGGAATTACCGGACTGTGTCAAAGAGCGTCACCAATTAGTGCAACCTTCTGGCTCCACCAACATATTGTACACTGAAACATGAGCTAGTATGAAGCCAACGCTGCACTCTGTGAGTTCTTGAATGTGAGCACTAATGAAAAGTGACGAAAGCGTTGTTGCAGGGGAATCTGACAAGTGTCCAGGAATAGCCTGCTAATAAAACAAGCCCCCCACACCCCATCTCCCCCTCACACACACCACTCCCCCAGAGGCAGACCTGAGCTGTGACTCACTTCTGTAAAATGTTTGGGCTCAGGCAGCGAGTCAGGCGTAGAAAGACATGACTAGTCTATAAAAGGAATTGCCTCTTGTTCTCAAGAAAATGCTATAGCTGATGAAATATTGGTTGGCATATAAACTCAAGTTCTTATAAGTGCACTTAATTGCATGCAAAGTCACCCTGCTATATTAGAAGTCTCAGCATATTTCTTATATGACACATGCTGTTCTCTGAAATATAATGTTTTACTTTTTTTTTGTCTCGGCTTGTGACGAGGAGTGGTTTGTCCTACTCTGCTGCAAAAATAAATACACAGAGAGATGAACTCCTCTAGCAGTAGAGGAAGTTTTTTTTTTCTTTTCTTCCCCCTTTTCCAAGGTACTTAATTTAAATCAATAGGGGCTTTCTAAGTTCCTCTCAGCTCACCCACTATTTCCGAAGAGGAGGAGAAACAGTCAGGGACTAAAGAGTCACTTGTAGTCGCTAATGTTTGTGGTTGCTATGGATATTTGAGTCTCTATTAAACCAAAAAATAAAAATAAAAAATAAAAAATCTGGTTCCACATAGTTACAGCACACTGTAAAAGTATTAGGCACCTCTTTGTCATGTTCTTATATCAGTTTTAATGACACTGATATTTATTTTCCGGATTTTTTTACATTACAAAGATGTCATGACACATAGTCATGTCACGTTACCAAGCTCTATAAAGACTTTGGAGGGAGGGATGTATAAGAGGGGGAAGGTATTTGGATAAACAGATGAATGGGCAAGTATGGTAGCCCAGTGGGTACACCAGTAAACAGGCTGGTGTGACATCAATTTACCACACAGACATTCAGAAGGAAAACAAACAAAAAAAAAACTTCCTTAAACTACTCCCTTAAAGTAGATAAATGTCACATGACAAGAGCTGTGTCATTATCTCTGACAGACAGACTAGTTTCTGAGAAGAATGCTTGATGGACAAGCACAGACCATGACATGACCTTAGGTTATTATCCAATAACCAAGAATTACATGAATGCACTTCCCTGATGTCTTGTGTGTGCTCGTGTGTGCGCATTTAAAGTATAGGTATTAGTATATACACATTTAAATAAACCTTTCAGTTAAAAAAAAAAATTAAAAAATCAGCGATGCAACACTTTAATCAAGAAAATGAATTCTGAAAAAACCTTCAGGCAAATTATTCATAATTATTTATTTACTTTGATGGTAATGTTGCTAATCATTGCTTTGCATAAATCTCTTCAGAGTGTCACTTTTTCTTGTCATTATTATCTCCATTCTCCTCCCAGTTGCAGTGAGGTTTGAAAAAAAAAAAGCAACATTCTGCCTTGAGGCGAAAATTTTTTTCATTCTGAATCTTGTGATGCTTTAACTTGCTCATAACAACTGTTACTGTGTTTCAGATTGTGTGGATTTTTTTCCCCTTTAAAGCATTCTGATATAACTTGTTCATTCCAGGTTTTTAACAACAAACACAAAAGGTTTACTCTCATTCTCTCACAAAATGATCTCCATTAGTTCCTGTTTACTTTAAATGGTGAGTTCATTGATTTGAGACTGAAATGCAGTCTCAGAAAGCAAATGTCATTTTAGACACTGAAACACACAGGTTCTTACCGTGCGCCTTCAGAAAAATAAAATCCTTTCAGAAATCTTGAGCATGTGGAATAGTTTTCCTGTAGGTGACGTGAAAAAGGGGCAAGTCTCCGCTGAGCTCGTCTGTCAGGTCACTGCAGCCCAGAGCGACATTTTCACATGTCTCTGCTCTCGCATCTGAAGGGCTCCAGGGGACTTTGTCCAATCAATGAAGGAGGCATTAAAGATCCCCAGTGGCGAGCTGCAAATATTAACTCTGTTTCCTAGTTGGCCTTAAATCATGGGAAGAGCAAGAGGAATTCCCCATGTGTGTTATATTATACAGTACAGGCTATGTGTCATAAAATAATTAGACTAGAAATACTGCTGTTTCAGTGTTTGTTGTTTCATGCAAAAAGAGGTAAAACATTAAAGGTTATGACTGAGAAAAGAGCAATCCAATGGTGTTTTGTCAAAATAAATAAACATGCAGTTACAATCAAGAATATTTCTAATGTGGATATTTAGTGTGTTGTAGCTATTGCTGTATTATATGTTAGCTTGCTTGACTTCACTGAAAAATTATATTTTATTTAAGACTGCATGTTTTGTTTTTGTTTGTGTCTTGCCACTGCTTCCTTTAACACATTAGACAACATGAGGGAGAAAAAGTATAAAACATCAGTACCATTTTCACCTGCAGATAAATACTATTAAAAATTTAATTTAAAGAAATATTAATTCACATTATCAGTGTTGTGGAATAAAAGATTGAATAAGGGCTTTCAGGAGAAAAGTACATGTTATCAGAGTTTCCAGTAAATTCTCAACCAGAGAAATGGAAGTATGGTTTATCTTGCCGAAAACAGCTAAAAATAAACACCAGTGAACAGTTTAACTTCTCTTTTGACTCTTTCGTTTTGATTCAGCCTTGTCATCATTCTTCTGCTTGGGGTCAGATGTTAGCTTGCCCATGTAGTCACAACCTCTCCACAAGACTGATGTCAGCTCATGCTACCTTTATAGGCCAGCTCATTCATGAGAAGCAAGAGTAGGAGGCTTTTAGAGACTGTCTTACAGTTTTTATTTGTGGATGGATAACCTTTAGCAGCAACAGAAAGCTTAAACTTGAACCTGATATAAATTATAAATAAATGTGTAAGGCATCAGTGCTCTGTCATTGTTAGTTAGTGTAAGAGAAACAGTCTTATTAAACAGCATTCAGGTAAAATAAGCCCCATTCACTCTCAAATGTTCTAAAATGTGCAAAAGTACTCAAATGTTATAAAGATCTTAATAACAAGTGGTTAGTTTTAAATATTTATATATTTCTACCTGGGATGCAGCAGTTCAAACAAACACGAATAGACAAATACTTACGTTGAAAATAAATAAAACCTAAAGAACAAGTAGTTTGCGATGCTCTGGCAGCACACTAGTCCTTACCTGACATTGAACTCCAGCGAGGTTGTAAATTGACAAGTCTTCATGTCTCCCTTGCATCTGTGATTTATGTGAGGCCCTCTCTGTCCATGCTGCCCCATTCCAACTCATGGGTCTCTGAGCATCAATAAATGTCCGATGAAAATCAAGCTGTTCACCGGCTGCCCAATTAAACTCCAGTGTTTACTGCTCCACCACAGTGAGAGTCTAACTGGGATATCTAGGTTGCACCTCCCTCTTATTCCGATGCCTGCCAGGCCCTGTTAAGTTTCTGGGATCAGTGAGATGTAAAGAGACCCTAGTAGTGTACGAGCGGCTGGGGATAGCTCACAATGCTGCTTTTCATCAGCTTCCTGCCATGGCTGTCTCTGTGTTCAGTTCTGTAGAGACATGTGAAAACGTTATTGGATGGACGGAATGAGAAGAAGGAGAAAAAGTTCAGAAACAGAAGAAAAGAAATTCAAAGATGAGGACAGCTTACAGAGAGAATTGGCTGTGTCCTGTTTCTTTAAGAAAGCAGTGCTGTGAATTGAAGTTGATTATCTATAAGCTATAAAAATCGAATTCTCTGAAATTGGTAATGTATTTTTTTTTACTCTTCAGAAACAGACTATGAGTAATCTCATCACATTTCTAGATCTTATAGTATTATAGTTCAGTTTTTAAGCCACTGACGCACATTCCAAGTAAGATGGATGGTTAATCATCCAACGTGTCACAATGTTGCCGTTCCTAAAAGGCCACACTTAAAATGCACTTTGTCATTGAATATAAGATTCAGTAAAGTTTCTGATGCTATTTTGTGGCAAGAAAGGAAATACTTTGAACATAAAAAAAAACATTCATAAGAGGACATCAAACTTCAAGGGGAATCAAAAAAGTGTCTGCAACTTGGAAATATATTTGTCAAGTTTTGGTACCAGTCACATAGAAGTTTAGAGACAATAAAAGTGAACAATTTGCAATTGTACATTTCAGTTATGTCTGTTTTTAAGATTTCAGGAGCATGATTCGCAAGAATCTTATCGATACTTCCTAGCAAAGATGCTTTTTTGATTGTCATGAGATTGTTTGTCTGATAAAGTTCTTATCCCAAGACATGACAAATATGTGTTTTTAGTTTTCTTTTTTCCAAAATAAAAGTGTGTGGAAGCTTTCTTCAGTCCTTCAGGTTTCATTTTGTCCCACTCCTTCTGCACCATCTCTGAAGGTGTGTGTGTACTCAAGTTTGTATTGTTTGGGCTTGTATGAGCTTTTGATGAATTTTTTTTTTTTTGCTCTTAAAAATTCTTTCACTTAGTGAATAAGTAAGTTATTAACTCTTCCTCACCTGTTAGTGTCCCATGTCATCAGTACACTGTTAAAAAAGAAATTAAATAAAAGAAAAGAAAAGAAAAACCTAACAGTTCTGGCTCCATAAACTGGAAACAAATAGAGTGGGGGTAACTTGCTGACAAGGGATGCGCGTGAGATGAGGGAGGGGGTTGGGTTTGGGAGAGTTTATGATGGGCTGTTTTCTCAGGAAACACAGGCAGGACATCTTTTCTTTCAAGGTAAATGGACATGATGTCATTCAGAAATCACTTATCCTGCCTTTAACTTAACAGTGAGTGAAAATGACAGCAAACAAACTGAAGGTGGTCTTCTGTCTAACAATAAAGTCCACTATCCAACCCGACCAACTTCTTAACATGGACTTTTACCATTATGTTCTTCTAATATTGTTACTATGGATCTTGCTCTGGTCCCCTTTCTAAAGCTGGTCATCAGCATGTGACTGACTCATGACCTCCTGATGAATGGTGTTGAACATCCTTTCAGGTACAAACACCGCCTGTACTGTGTGAGAGCCGTAGTCTTCAGGGGCCGTGATTTGAATACAGCAGCATTATCCTTCTTTTTCTTATTCTTAGCTTGTGGAGCTAAACATTTGCACTTGCAGGAGATTTATTGTAGATTAGAAAACAATTCAGGGCCAAATGTTGATATAAAAGTTATTGAAAATTTGTAAGGAATTACAGATATCAAATTCCACTGAAATGAACCCTTAAAAATGAGATCAGTGTTTCTGTTATGATTCTGCTGTGCATAAAAAGTGTTTTCTTTAGTAAACATCCAAGAGACTGGCTAATCTTTCTGACCTTTACCACTCTACTAATGCTGTGTTTCTCATTTCTTTCTACTTGACTCTAATATATTCACACTCTTCGTTCACACAGGCTCATTATTTACAAAGTTGGTTTTGCTGACCAGACATCTGCATTAAAATTAATGGATAATTAGAACATGCCATAACAAAGGGTGTAAAATTGCTGAATTTAATGTTTGTGAAGGCTGTGCATAAATATGCATGTGTATATCAAAAGTTTTGCACAATTTTCTAGAATGAAAAAAAAACCCAACAACAACAAGACATGCTCCAGCTTAGTGCATGCTGAATTTTTACCATGGTAATATATAATCAGTTACAGAACACAATTCGGTAAATAAGCCTAAAAAAACAAACAAACAAAAAAACAAAAAACAAATAAAAACCCCCGCCTGAGTGCACTTACAACTGAGGTCACAAGAATCCAGCTTCCCCTTTTCTTTTTTAGATTCACAGCACAATGGCAAAATACAGAAGGAAACAATGTTCTCTGTATTCCCAAATAGATGACTCCATATCACAAAACGCTGTAAAAAAAGAGTGATTCTCGCACTTATGTTGACTTTTATTTCTTTACAAACAGAATGAACAGAGAAGTATTTCATGGTTTTTTTCTTTACTTTTGTGTGTTTTTGTCATTTTAGTCATTAATCTACATTCATTTTTGCATTTTAGGCCTACGAGACATTGTAAAAAAGTTGAGACCACTTTTCAAAAAAAGCCGTTACCTCTTTGCAATGCTGCCATTCCTTCTCACAACACTTAAAAGACAATCTGACATTGCGGATACAGAACAAGAAAGTATTTCAATCGTCCTTCTGTTCCAATCTCCCTGCAAACACATCTTACTGCAAACACATCTTGTGTGAAACTTCAACAGCAGAAGGGGGTTGAAGTTTCACATTTTGTTTTTTAGAATTCTCCTCATGTTCTCTACTGAAAAATGGCTGGGACTATAAGCTGTACCCTCATCTTCCTGAGCCACGAGCCTATTCAGTGTGCAGAATGTGGTTTTGCATTGTGTTGTTGAAAGATCCATGGATGTCCCTAGAAAAGATGTTCTGAACACAAGATAGATCCCATTGTACTTTTCTGCATACATTCTGTGACTGCAGATATATTTTGCCTTTACCAAAGCTACTAATAAAACCCCCAAAGCCTGGATTTCAGACTTGCTAATAACATTGTAGATGGACTTTTTTGTCTTTGGTCAGGGGCACATGGCATCTATTGAAACAAACAAGCAAAAAAAAAAAAAAAAAAAGTCTGGAACTTGATTCATCTTTCCACAACAGCTGTTCCCACAGTGTAGTGGTTCATCCCATAGATTGAGGACACACTTGTCTACAGTTATTACAGACACTAACCCTAACACTCTGACCCCAAGATTCAAACTGTCGCTATACACCAAGGTCTTTGTGAGTGTGTGTGTGTGTGTGTAAAATATTACATTTAAAAACTGGTTCTTCACTGCAAATTGCATTTTAACGTTTGCCTATTCAGCCACAGTTTTTGGGATATTTTTAGGATCTGGGTTTTATCCTGATTAGTCATCTCAAACGGCCAACATGGCGCTGTTCATGAATGATTGAGAGCTGTCTGACCTGTCAGCAGTTCCTAGTGAAAGGTTTATGTTGCTCAAACTGAAGAGTGGCTAGGACTAGTTCAGCAGAGATCCTTCTGGATCTCTGCTGAACTAGACAACTGGATAATCAGCTGATTTAGGTACCTCTCGGTACCTAAATCAGCTGATTATCCAGTTGTCATTTTGGACCAGTAGCTCAGAGCGGTCCTTGAAGACACACTCCCTCCAAACTATTATTCAGGCTACAACTATATCTTGTTGTTGTGCCAAAAAGTTCCACAGTTGCGCATTTATATGCGACTTCATGCAGTCACTTATAGATAGCACATATATCTGTCTAACCTTTTTATTTTATAAATAATCTAATGTAACTTCTTCTTAATTAATATTATCATTCGACACTGTTTTTTCTCAGTGAAAATGAGAGTTTGTTTCATTTCATGTGATGGATGTCTGTGCAGCTCACAACCAATCACTCAGTGATGTGTATCAGCATCTTCATATGACATAAACAGAGAAAACTTCTCAATTTACTTTGGATTCAGATTCTGTTAATCACTGTAAGGTATAATATATGTGGGAAATGTAGGTTATGTGTGTTATAAATGTTCAAAAGAAAAACTTTTTTTCAAATCCCTCTTGACTTAAGGATATCTAGAAGAAACCATGTTAGTGTATAAAAGCATGTTTTAGTACTTCAAAGATAGATAGATAGACAGACAGACAGATACTTTAATGTAATTGTATCAATAAACATATGCAACAAAATTTGGTGTTCAGGAATATAACGCTTAAAAACGTAAAAAATAAATATACATTAATAATTAAAAACTCACTCAGACAAACATATTGCACCCGTCCCTTGGTCAACTTGAAATGAAAAACTTGCCATAGATGTCTATTTAGCAGCATTTAACATGGTGATGGCTGAAGGATAGAAACTATTTCTTAGTCTATTTTTTTTCTTTTTATGGATCCAAAACATCTGCCTGAGGGCAGGCGTTCAAACAGTTTTTTGTCCAGGGTGTAATAGGTCTTTTAGAATCTTTTCAATATTCCTGAGAGAACGGGAACTGTGGAGATCTTCAAGTGCAGGGAGAGGGCAGCCGACTATCCGCTGGGCGACCTGTATGACCCTGTGGACCTCTTTCTTCTGTGTCACTGTACAGCTGTTGAACCAGACACAGAGGCAGTAGGTCAGGATGTCCTCTGCTGTGCAGCTGTAGGACACCTGTAGTTTCCTGGGGATGTTGTTTTTCCTGAGAACCTTCAGAAAGTTGACTCTACTTAGCTGAGTCTCTTTTGGGCCTTCCTCACTATCTCAGCAGAGTGTGTTCCCCAGGTCCATCCATCAGGTCCTCTCTGATGTTGACTCCCAGTTGAGCAAAAGTCTGAAACCCTCTCCACACAGTCCCCATTGATGGTGAGTGGCTGGATGTTGTTAACTTTCTTCCTGATGTCCAGTCACTCACCATGAGTGACGAGCTCCTTGGTCTTTACTGTGTTCAGGATCAGGTTGTTGGTCCTGCACCACTCTGTCAGCCACTTCACCTCGTTCC